>PVKA01003016.1:0-115704 GCA_004027165.1 Ctenomys sociabilis
TGGTTGGACAGGATATTATGTTGGCTTCTAGTACTACGGTCATCCACTAGGAAAATAATTATTGAATTTTTGATATAATTCAGGTATAAAAAATAAGATAAGTAAGCAGCTACACTCTTAATTCACTGATAAGAGATATCTGCTAAAATAATATCTGTAAATATAATATCATGTATGCACCTTGTACAATACCAAAACATGAAAACAGTTTGCAATGTATTAATTTATCGAATCTCTATTGTTAAGGTGTCTTAAAACTGTCTGATTGATATTTGTAGTTCAATAAAATAAAATTAAAAAAAATAATATCCAAATGAAAATTATATTTAAAAATAAAAACACACCCAAATCAAAAAAAAAAAATCTACTAAATTACAATTCCATTATCCCCTTTCATGTTTTCCCTCCTTTGTTCTGATAAACAGCTAACATGTTTCACTACTTATTCATGAGATTACCATTTCAGCCCCTCTGAAGAAAAGTTCACGAAGACCCAGTTATTATCACTTTTGCTAACTGGTTAGTCTCCAGTTCTCAGCATACAAGGGGTGCTTAATAAATAACTCTCTGATCATTGGTGTCATACAGCCTTGTGCATATCTCTGTGTGCATGTGTAAGTATATGTGAGTGACTGTATCTAGTGTGGGAGGGTGTTGGCGTCTGTCCCTGCATAGTTATGAGTGTGTCTGTGTGTGTGATCAGGGGAAAGAGGTCAGTCATGATTCTAAGCAAGAGACAGTCCTAGACAGCTAACTGCAGTGCTCTAATACCTGCAAACATATCCACTGTAGTCGCAATCTCACTGACATCAGTGGACCCCTGGAATATGGGGCAGCTCAGGGAACATCTGCTTTAAGGGACACTATCTTCCTCTAGTATTTATCTTATTTCTGCCTCATCTATCTTCCTATTGCAATGGGCCTACTGGTGCACAGGCCTGCTCCCTTAAAATGAGTCAGTCCCCACAGACATGTCCCATTTCAAAAAGTATCCTTCAGGCAAGAATAGGACCTAAGGTTCTATAGATGATGGGGCATTAGGAAATAGGAACATTTCCCTACCTCCCTTAAGGATAATTTGTTACATGATCAGGAAACTTACTCCATAGAAATGAAGATGATAATAATGATGTTGATGGTAATTGTAGTAGAAACGGAGGTGTGCTGTCTAAACTTATTCAAAGCAGGGCTTACTGCACATCCAGGGAGAATATGATCAGCAGAAAGCCTATCGCTGTCAGTTCCAGTGGAGACAGTCACTTGGTCAGTGGTGACACCATTTTCACAGCATTCTGTGATTAGGTGGAGTGGGGATAGACAACAACTGTGGACACTTGTGCTCAATACTCATCCATCTGGTGACTCTAGAGTTTATGGTCCAATTGATCAGACCTTTCACTTCAACACATTCTGTCTCTGTTCATTGTCTTCCTCTTACATGTGAATGTTATTAAAAATTTTGCCCCCAATGCATTTCTTTCTTTTTTTTTTATTTTCTTTCTTTTTTTTATTTGTATTTTTTATTAATTTTTTTTCCATTTATTTTTATTTTATTGAAATAAAAATGTCAATCAGACAGTTTCAAAACACTATAACCATACAGAGTCGATGAAATAATACATTGCAAACTGTTTTCATAACGTTTTGGTAATAATTATTGAATCTTTGATATAATTCAGCTATATAAAAACCCAATGCATTTCTTGTCCAGGTGTTAATGCCTGAGCATTTGACATGCTAAATTTCACCTCACCATCTACATCCAGAAAACTCAGCCTATGACTGTATGAACTTAAGGAGATCTGGCATATTTGTCTGTGTGCTGACCATTTATGTACCTCAACTAATTTGTTCATGCAACAGCTTCATTGGCTGACACTATCATCTCTCTCATTTTTTAAATTTTTGTTTTATTGAAGTACAAATATAAATGAGACAGTTTTAAGATACCTTGACAAGATGGATTTGATAAATTAATACATTGCAAACTGTTTTCATAATGTTTTGGTATCATAGAAGGTGTATACATGATATTATACTTACAGACATTATTATACCATATGTCTCTTATCAGTAAATAAAGAGAGTGTAGCCCTTTCCATATCTAATTTTTTATACCTGAATTACATCAAAGATTCAATAATTAATACTTTCTACCTTGTTGTTTTCCTAGTGGATATTAATCAGCTTTTCTTCTAGATGGTTAACAGCCTAAGTTCACAGATCAAAGTTGGAGAAATAGAAGAGCCACAAGGCCAGTCAACATTTTGGCCCTGGCCTTTCAAGGTCAGCGAAGACTCAGGACATAGGAGAACCTGTACTGCAACATCATGAAACTCAGTTGAGCTCCAAATTTTCTGAACAAGGAGATTATGGAGCCACTGAGGAAAGAGATCAAAGTTCTATAGTGTGCCTGGGGAGAGTCACATGGAGAGAAAACTTTCTCTTAAGCTCTCACAGAGAGCAAACTGGTCAAGCATTTGCCATGACTCATCCACATGGATGACACAGACAAAGGATCTACAGAATAAGGTACAGAGCTACAAAATAAACCCTGAGGAGACTCCACTGACCTCATAAGAAACATAAAGTACACGTGCTGGTATATAAGTCTTGCTCTATCTAGGTCTTAACCATCCAGCAGAAAAGCATAAAAATGAAGTATACATCACGGGGCCATAATAATAAGTTGAGTTGTAAATGGCTATAGTCGACAACTTCTTCAGATAACTCACTATCGTTGTGGAATGCTGGACAGTGTTGGATTGTGTTGTCGAGTTCAGGCACCTAAGTTAGTTGAATGACAATGGAGTGCCCACCTTTGACAGGTGTAGACAAAGGAAGGGGTATAGAAAGGAAGAATCATGATGTGTGTGTATGGACAGTACAGTTGGGATAGATAACGCCACACTTCTACATAATCCTATGAGAGGCAAGATCTGCACTAATGGTGGTTGGACAGGGTATCACTTCTCTCATTTGATGACTGAGTGAATGTAGACTCAGAAATAACAGTGGCAAGTTCCATGTCAGTCACCTAGTACACAGTGGCTCCCTTTTAAATGTGGGAGATTCAAACACACGAGTTTCTTTTTCATTACTTGCAGACAAGGCAGACTACACCCTGAGCTATACTCAAATGTGTACAACACTTGCTCTTGCAGACCACTTCTCCTTGCATGCCAGCCTTCCCCTTGGCCACTCCTTAAATGGACTGTGATATGATGTGCGCTGAAAATCAGTGCAAGAGACAGAAAAAGCAACATAAAATCCAAACACACTGATAGGATCCACAAAACACACTGCAAACTAGAAAAAAATAATAATAGATGACAACAAATGTTTTACAGTGAAGCCGCCAGCCGGTGTTATATTACTCTTTTAAACTTGGGGACAGATCATATCAATTAGGATATGAGCTGCCTTACACTGTTGAATAAGGAGTTTTGGTCAGGGTCAGACAAGCATCCAGATAACTCAGTGAATTTGAGAAAAGCAACTTTATTTCATTTTGAACATCTTGGGATGATAGAAAACCACCTGTGCCTGAAATCCTATATTGTTATTTTTAAGGTTGGTGACCTTCTGTAAAATTCCTATTCTGCTGCGTTTCATAAGATAGAATAATTTTACCTATCACGTGAAGTGACTAGGAAGGATCAATATATGTGATGCCAGTGAGAACAATGATTATTTAATAATAGGAACCATGCACTCAAAGCTTAGAGTGCTTTCTGTGGAACAATTTTGCATACAACATGAATTTGTATCTTCAAATCAACATTATGAGGGGCTAGGGATGTAGTTGAGTTGTAGAATGTGTGCATAATATGCATATTTGTCTGGGTTCAATACAAACACACACTATAGATTCACCATGGTTATCCTCTTATTATGGTTTGGAAAATAAAGGCTGACAGAATTTAATAAATCATCCCAATGTCACAGAGTCAGAAAGCGGAGCAACCTGGATTCAAGATCCCTGTGCATATCCATAGCATAGTGGAGATTCACAAACTATCTTCAGTCTCCTAGAAGAAATTAAATTTTACCATGATGAGTACCCAAACCACATAGGCGCTGGAGATCCTACTAGGGAAACAGATGAAGCTCAGGCTGTATTCCACAGGCAGCTTTCTCATTTCCACTTTCTTTAGCCAGTAGACCATTAATGGGCAGATGATGTGGCCGTGACTGAGTGCCATACTCCCTGCCTAGATGGGTGCACCTAAAGGAGTCAGCACTGTTGTAGTGCTAGACCCCAAAACATTGATAGGTTCCAGTTGAGTTACAGGAGAAGATGGACTCTGGTTTTTACCCCATACTTTCTATGGTCTTATAAGCATATTGTGATGCATGTAGATATCTTCTCTACTTTTGCACTAGAAAAAGAATGCTTGGGCATGAAGGAAGGGAGAGGTGATCTTAGGAGATTTAGAAAACAGAAGCCACCCCTGCATAGTATGGTCAGACTTCCAGGCCCTTGCTCTTGCTGAGCACTCCCCCTTGAGTCCCAGCCTCCCCCTTGGGAGCTTCATTGTCCCTGGGGATACAGCTCAGCCTCCCCCACTCTTTAAGTGAACTATGATATGGTGTGCACTGAGAAATCAATACAGCAACCAGAAAAACAATATGAAATCTGAATGCACCGATAGGATCCACAAAACATACAAAAAAGTAGAAAAAATGACAAGAGTGGCACAGAGTACAATGCCATTTTATACAGAAAAACAGCAGCAAAAACAGTGCAAGTGTAGGTATCTAAAACCTGTCCTTGGCATCCCAACCCAGCACAGCCAGGGCCTGGTCCTCTCTCACATCTCACTCCCTGGTGTTGCCTTAGCCTTGGACATGCAGCATAATAAACTTACACTGGCTTCTGGTTCTTGTTCATGGGCACCAGGAGCAGCTTCCTGTCACTGGGCCTTTGGTTTGCTACTCCCCTGTCTGGGACCTGCTTAGTTAACGTGTCTTGTTCCTTCACTTCCTTTAAATTTCTGTTCCAGTGTTGTATCCCCAGACAAGTCTTCCCTGGCTTCTCCTTATACATAGTCACTCTCTTTGCTTCTAACTGTGCCCTTACTTCATTTAGTTTTTTCTTCTTTATCACTGCTTGATCATATGTATTTGCTGGTTATTTAACTCTACTAGTAGAATGTCAGTTTCCTGAAGGCAGGGATTTGTTTATTCGTCTAATATCCAAAACTGTGCCTGGTATGTAATAGTTATTCAATAAATATTTTGTGAATGAATGAATGTTTATACACATGAAAATATGCCCATAAAAAAGTCTTGGGATGCTATGTTCCCAGATACTTATGGTTATTCAGCAGAACTTTCCTGAGTGGAGAAGGCCTTTTTTCCTGTGTACACTTTTACCTCATTCAAGTATTTTATTATATCTTCCTCACTAACATGGGAAAGCATTGCAATGAGATGATGTTTTCTCTTTACAGGAGGCAGATAGAACTTATAGGTTAAGCTTCTGAAAAGGTTTATAAAGACCTCAACACTCCTTCCTAGGGAAAATAAAACCTTGCTTCCCTATAATGAGAAATACAGCTTCTAGCAGGCCCTTTGTCAAAAGTTTTTTTTTTTTTTTTTTGATTTAACAATTATTTTACTTTTAGAAGTTCTTTGTAAAGCAAACAAATAAACAAGAACAACAGGAAATAAAACCAGCCCCTTTTGAGATGAAACATTTTCCAGCTTACCCTGTGTAGTGATAAGAGGAAAGCTTATTCATTCTTGCCCATTAAAGAGAGGGAGGATATTAAATATCACCATGGGGACTCCTTTTCTGTCCTAAAGGCATAGAGGTCATCCCTGTACCCTGCATGACATTCCTGACTATGGGGTAGGGAAGGTGCTTCCTTTGCTATTAGTCCCCATCCAAAGAGAGCCTACGAGATGGAATCAGAAAATGCAGTCAATGTTTAATTTTTTTTTTTATTTTAGGGCAGGGTCTACAGGGTGTCAGGGTCTCACTACTAGATTGGACTCAGTGATCTGCCTGTTTACAGCCTCCCAAGAGCTTGGATTATAGGTTTGCACCACCATGCCCAGTCTCAATTGCCATCTCAGCATGTCCTGGGGGTGGGATCATCACAGCAGACCAGCGGATTGAACCCCAGCCCCCATGCCTGTTTGCAGATGAAAGTTTAATTTAAAAAAAAAAAAAATTAGGGACCAGGGATATAGTTCAGTAGCACATTATCTGCCTGGCAAATTTAAGATCCTAAGTTCAGTTCCTGGTACCATCATCATCATCATCATCAGAATATAAGTCAAAATGGCCATGAAAGGTGAACATTTTGAACTGATTCTGGATACCAAGGCAGCCACTACAGGACAACTAAACTTACCCAGGAAACAGGTCTTCCAGAACTGCTTCAGAAATTAGCAAGAACAATGGGAGAAGGGTATGCAAAGTGAGGAGTGTTCTGAGAAGGATTAATAGGAATGTTTTTACTTCGATATTTTTTAAATATTGAATCATCACTGTACAATTTGATCACACCATGTGTGCAGAGACTTGGTGACACTAGGCAGTTCTCTGAAGGAACCAAGGAAATCAAAAATCTTAGTCTCAATAATCACCCAGGAACGAAATAGCAAATGCTCTCAGAAGCACCAAGTTTTGAATGTGTAAACCTTAGCATACCCATTTAAGAATAAAAGTCTTACTCACCCTTCATCTCCAGTACAGTCACCACACCACCTCCAGAGAGCCTCAAAATAGATAATGAGCTCCTTGGTGCGGATGCTTCTGCTTCTATCTCATTGTGAGGGGTTCCTCTTACCACACTACACTGCTAAGACAGCTGAAACAAAGTACCATGAAGTTGGTGGCTTAAGTAGCAGCACCTCACTGTCTCAGAGTTCTAGAGAACAGGAGTCCAAGATCAAGTTGTCCAGAAGGCTGGCTCCCACTGAAGGTGGAAGGAACGATATATATGCCTCAGGCTTCTCTCCTGGCTTCTGGTAGTTTCTGTTCTTTTTTTTTTTTTCCTTGGAGGAAGCAGGGATTGAACTCAGGCCCTTGCACTTGAAGGGAAACACTTATTCTGTTGAACCATCTCCCCAGCCTTGGTTCCTGTTCCTGTAGCAGCAAAAATTCAGTGTGTGTGTGTATGTGTGTGTGTGTGTGTGTGTGTGTGTGTGTGTGGTCTTTTCATACTCATTTTACCTTTTCTAATGGGCACTGTCATATCAGATAGGATCCATTTAAATGAGCTGATTTTGATTTGATTATGGCTATAAAGATCATGTGTCCAAATCAGGCCATGCTGTGACATGCCAAAGCTTTCAGATACCGACATGTCATTTTGAGGGAACCTAATTTAATCTGTAGCACCCACTAGAAGTAATGAGTGAATATTCACTTTGCATCATCCATAGAACTCAGCAGAGTGTTTTGCACATAAAGAAGTCATGAAATACAGCAGGATGATGTCACCTACTGGTCATGGCATCATTTCCAGCCAGTGTGTTATGGTCCCCATAGTGTAAAAATTCTGGGGATTAAAAACAAAACTCATCATTTAAGATAAAAGCAAAATTATGTATACAATACATTAAATGCTATGTATATAACATAAATAATATATCTTAAATTAAAATTTCATATGGGAAAGATGATTCAGAAAAAAATTGCTTTAAAAGGTTCCTTAGGGAGATGACATCAGAAAAAAAAGACCAAAAAAGATTTCTCTGGAGTAAGATTGTCTGTGGATGAATCTCGGTTCTGTCATTTCTCTTACAGCCTTGGAGCTATTCATTCTGAGAATACAGTGAGGTCATTTATTTGGCTTCTTTCACATAAAAGTGCTTCAGAAGTGTTAACCATGGTTACTGTCTTTGGTGGCATGCTAGGAATGCTGCAGTCTGGGGTGACTGACTGCACACAGCCTGCATCAGAGACCCAAGAACCGTAGTCTCATAGATTCTAATCTCAGCCCTGGGTCCACATTTCTGCCTTTTGAGATGAGGGTGCTTGTACCCGTGGGTCATGGCAGTTTTGATGGGACGTGCCATAGCCTTTTACCTCGGGACAGGCTGAAACTTGATATTGTTTTGGGTGTGTCCCCCAAAGATTCCTGTGTTGACAGCTTGGTTCCCACTGTAGTGATGGTAAACAGTAGGGAGACCTAGAAGCAGTGGGTCCCAGTGAGCTTTCCCACTGCTGGGCACAATATCCAACACTCACAATTTAAAAGAGGAGATATTTAATTTGGTCTATGTTTTAAGGGGATTTAATCGATGGCTGGTTGGCTCCGAGACAAAAGCCGCATGGCAGCAGGACCTGATGGAGCAAACTTGTTCAGATCATGGCAGCTTGGAAGTAGAGCAGGAGAATAGTGCCAGAAAGGAAGGAGAGAGGTTCTAGACACAGGTCTTCCTAAAACTTCCATTATCTCCCCAGACATACCCCAAAGTGTACTTCACCAACCCCCTGGGTAGATCCCAGTTCCAACCAAGTTGATATTTCACTCTGATTGTCCCAGGATATTATTAGTTTATGAGGGAGGTAGTTTCAGAGGGTTTACATTAATTCGTGTTGGACTCTGAGTTAGTTAATCATCTTAAGAGCAACCTATTAGAATCCCCTCCCATGTTGATGGCCCCTACTCTGATATGCTTTTGCCATTCTGATGTCATCCTCCATGAGGTTCTCACCAGAGCCAAACTGATGCAATGCCATGGTCCTTAATCTCTAAAACTGTGAGCTAAATAAACCTATTTTCTTTACAAAGTCACTTGGCCTCAGGTGCTGTGTTGTATTAATAGAAAGTGGAGCAAAAATGTGCTGGTTTATAAGCCTCATCCCAAGGGATGGGAAATTGTCAGCTTTCACAAGGAAAGCAGGATGGCCTAATGCTCCCCATTCCAACCTATCAATTTAATTATAAAAAGGGGGAAATATCAATGTTCTGCTTAAGCAGTGAAGTTATTTAAAGTGACCTGAAATTGAATTGTCAAGGAGTAAGAGTGAATTTATAATGAGACTGGGGACTGATCTCTAACTGCAGTGAGACCTAAGACAGCCTGTGCCAGGAAGAAACTATGTCACTTGGACTTAAGTAGAGTGAAGACATGGAGACAGAGACATTGTCCCCATCAGCTTTATTCCCCAGAACTCAGTATTCTACTGCTATTTGTTAAATGACTGAAAGATGTTGGGCATTACCAACTCTGAGGTTTCAGGATTAACTCTTGTGCGCAGTACTCTGCCAGCACATTCAAAGGCTGGCTGTAGGATACAGAGGAATCCACAAAATGAGAGCAGCACCGTGATGCCCTTCCAGCTTTCTGCCCAGGATAAACTTTTCAGCAGCAATACAGTACCAAACCACACTTGGGTATTTATGTAGTAGTTCCAACAAGACCATCATTTGAGCTCCAGATCATTGTTTGAGTATTTGGAGGGGCCTGAAGTATAGAACAAGGAGGCTTTACAGGGAAGAAGGAAAGCAAACATAGCATAGCAGGGTGTGGCTTTGTAGCTGCTCTAACTACAGGAGCACATGACAGGGAAATTGAAATCTTGAGCCTCATTATTTTGAAAGGGTAGGCAGATTGCAGTGAAGACAGTGGGCTTCTGACCAAAAATGAAGACACTGTGCTTCAAGGCCACTTTGCTTCCCGGGCACCGTCTTTGATTTTATGTAGCTCTTCACTGAGCTCACAGTAACTTCTCTGCTTGCAAATGTTGAACTCACTGCTGCAAAAATGAATATTCAGGTGCCAGAAGATAGGCAGGTCCTTTAACAGGAAGGCAATCTCCCAGCTCTCTGTTTTTTTTTTTTTTTTTCCCACCTCATCCATAACAATTCAATCCTGAGCATTCACTTGCTGTCAAATCAGGGTACAGATAGAAGGTTATTAGCCCAGATTCTAACCTTGTCTCCCTTGGAGAAATCACTCAGGGGTCTCCACTGTGTGCCATGTGAATCACAGCCTTCCCAACAGATTACAGCAGGTGGCATAGTACCACCCCCAGCTCATCTACCTCACAGGATGCCAGGTTTGAAGGTAAGGAGGGCTTTCTAAGTCTACAAGCTGCCCAACCAAGTTGAAAGCTGATGATCTGACCTGAACCTTTGTTATAGTTTGTGTCTAGTTGTCTCCCCAAAGCTTCATGCAGTGATGGGGTAGACTTCAAGAGTTTGTGATCCACTGGGATTATTGGGGTGAGCGCTGCTGGGATTATGGATGTGAGTGCTGCTGGGATTATGTGTAAGAGTACTAAACCCAGCCTGGGGCAGATAGACTGAATACAATTTAAGGGAGATAGATTTGCTCTCTTGCTCCTTGCCTCCACCATGAAAGATTGCTCTCTGCCATGTGCTGCTCTACTCTGAAGCCAGCTGTGTATGGACTGAAACCTCCAGTAACTGTAAGCTAAATAAAACTTTCCTTCCTTCATTTTGAATGTTGGGTATTTGTTGCAGCAATGAGAGAAGAGTAACTGAGACATAATTTGGTACCACACATAATTTGGGGTCATTGTTATGATTAAACTTGACCATGTGGATTACAATTTTTGGAGAATGGCTTATGGGAAGAATAAGATGTCACCTGCAAGAGAAGCTCTGAAACAACGTCAGCTGCCCTGTATGGGAGATTCTGGTCAGAGCTCAAAAGACTAGAAGGCTGACAGAAATCCTACCTGTAAGACCAGCCTGGGGCGGTTTCCAACAACATTGGTTGTTGGACTTCAGATCACATGTTTGGGCAGAAAGCTTGTCTGCATTTTGCTCATACCCAGAGACTTTGCCTAAGACTAAGATTAAGCATGACAGACTAATTAATTTTTCAAAAGAAATCTCACAGCAGCTGAATATTGAGTGAGTAGCATGGATATTGTTGGGGCTTTTAGTCAGATTTTTGTTGAAATCAAAAGCAAAGAGCCCAGTAGGATGATTTAAAATGTGAGTTTGGCCAGAAAAGAAGCTCTAATGAAGTTGTGGACTGTAAGATAGAGCTGTGAAGATCTCTATTGCCAAAAAGGAACAAAAATATGGAAAGATTGGCCTAAGGGATCACAGGAGGCCTCTGAATTGCAAAGACCAGGGACTTTGCCTTGTGGGAAAAAGCCAGAGCCCCGTGTTTCAGAGTGGTGGCAGTAGCCACACCAGATTTCAGAATGACACCAGCATGGAGAATCTATTCATCAGAATCAGGGTCAGAGTGCTCAGTGATCCAAACACTTGGCCCCTATAGCCAAGAGAGAAGGAAGCCTGGCCAATGCTCCAGCTGGCCGCAGACCTTGGCAGCATTCACGTGGTGTTCATTTTAGACACATTTAGAATGCAGCTCTAAAGTTAAGAGGACTTCTGCCTAGATTTCACAAGAAGGCCTGGGAGGCCAGGCAGTGTGCCCCTGAGAGGGCAGTATGCAAAACTATGAGTGAGAAGCCTACACAGTGGGAAACCCCAGAAGTTTGAAAAGCCAGAAATGTAGATCTCCTAAGGGAAACTTTAAGGAGGCAGCAAAGCCAGCCTAAGAGAGAGGCCAAGGGAGCTACCACAAAGAGCTCCATATGGGCAGAACCATGTGGAGCTCACAATTTGCCAGATTGCTTTGAGTGTGCCACTTGGAACTACAGGACTTAATGTTGGCCCTTCTGGATTTTTGGACTTGCTTTGGTCCCAGTGCTTGGTATCCTGCTGTGTATACCTTTTGAAATGATAATGTTTGTTTTGTGCTACTGAATGTTGGAAGTGTTTAACTTTTCTTTTGTACAGGGCTCACAGCCAAGTTTGCCTTAGATCTTGGAAGAGACTTGTGACTTGGAGTTTTTAGCAGTGCTGAGACTGTTGGAACTTTGGCAATTCTTAGAGATGGACTAAACTGCATTTTGTGTAAAGGGATGTGTATGAGTCTTTGCTGGTCCAGAGGCAGGTTGTGGTTTGTATCTAGTTGTCTCCCCAAAGCCTCATGCAGTCATGGGGCAGACTTCATTCAAGAGTCTGTGATTAACTCATGGTCCACTGGGATTGTGGGTGTAAGTGATGCTGGGATTATGGGTGGGAGTACTACACCCAGCTTGGGGCAGAGAGCCTGAATGCAACTTAAGGGAGACTCATGCTCTTTGCTACTGCCATAGAAGATTGCTCTCTGTCATGTACCACTCTGCCTTGGAGCCAGCTGAGTATGCAGTGAAACCTCCAGTAACTGTAAGCTAAATAGAACGTTCCTTCCTTCATTTTGGGTGTTGGGTATTTGTTCCAGTAAGGAGAGAAAAGCAGCTGAGACAATCTTTCATTGTACATTCAAGGGAGCACAGCAAAGAGGAAAATGACTTCTCCAAGTCTTACCCCTTGTTTGTCCTTTCCTCACTAGAAGCAGTGCTTGATTTTAATGGACACATATGTTTGATGACTCAGTAGCTGTTGGATGACTTTTACTCTGTCCCTTAACAAAGGCAATATCACAGGCTGTAGACCCAGGCTTTCTTGAGTCAAACCCCCACCCTGCCATGCAGTAGCACTGTCACTTTAGACTTGTTACCTAATACTGCCTCCATTTTTTCATCTCATTATGATGTACTAGTCAGCTCTCTGTCATCCATGACAATATACTTGAGAAGAACAAACTAAAGGAGGAAAGGTTGTTTTGGCTCATAGTTTCAGAAGTATCAGGCCACAGTTATCTGGCCACCTTGCTGGAGACCTGTGAGGAAGCAGAAAGATCACTGTGAGAGGCCCTGGTGGAGCTGGGCTAAGGTGCCAGCAGACTCCTTTCTTTAACTTCTGCTCCACCAAGGCCCCACTCTGTGGACAGACCTTCGTAGACACACCCAGAAGTGTGCCTTACTTATTTTCCAGGATTTCTCAATGCAATCCACTGGAAATCAAGATTAACCATCACATATATAATCATATAATCATGGAACCTATCTTGCAGGATTATAAGATTTAAATGATGCTAATTAGTAAACTTGACAGAATCAGCAAAGAAAAAATATAGAAACATACTTATTCACACAAAGTATTTATTTATAAAAAATCCAAATTTCCTGGGCATCTTGTGCTTTTATTTAGAGCACACTAAGATTGTCCAGCTAGCATAAATAAGGGTTTGCTTATAATAATAATAATTATTATTATCATTATTCAACCTTCCCCATTCTCAGAACCTTATTAACTTGTCTTCTAGTAATTTCAATGCGTGTAAATTAAAGCAAAGGGTAGATTAGAGCCTTTCATTGCTAACTAGCATTCTCTTCAAAGTAAAAATAAACTTATGTTAAAAACAGGTTGGTAGTGGAGACATTCACAATACTTAATGGAACAATATGTTTTTATGGCCATTCACATATTTGAGAACTATATTTTGATATAGTCAGGGTAATTTTAAATTGCTCTGTGCTCAAAGGAAGATCTATTCAACAACACCTTTTCAAGTCAGTTTAGGTTGACAGTATCAGCTAAGGAAAATAAATGTTTATTAATAAGACTTTATTTTTGTTTTCAGAAGTATGTCAGAAAATTAGCATGTGAACTGAGATCTACTACTAATTATGTGTGCCTCTGAGTCAAGGCTGTTGTCATTTTAGGATCTTTGTTTCTTATTTTGAAAATGGACAGGGCATATCCCATAATTCCTAGAAAGGTCATTGTCTTGACTTTCCATTTCTCACTGAGGGTTGTGTCTGAGCAGAAAGGCAACCGGCAAGGCAAGTAAGGCAAGGAATATTTGTAAACACAAGTCCCTTGATTGCTACCAGACTAGAAATGAAAGTAAAACCCATGCTTAGGGAGCCCAAGACATACTTGATAACTAGTGGTCATCAGCCCAAGATGTGTATTGCAGTAAGCTGGGGGTTTTCAGTTAGATGTCAATGCCAGGTCTCTAGCCTTAGAGATTCTGGTTCAGTGAGTCTGAAGAAGATTCAGGAATACTCAAGCACCCAAAATGTTTCTAGTCTTCAGGCAGCATTGAGATCACTGGCCCACCTACTTGTGTGAGCTCCGATGTCCTTCTTTCATATTCTTCTCAAACTTATCCCAAATCCTTCAACCAAAGCAAAGGCTCATAAGATCACAGGTTACACTGTTCATGATCACTCCTTTTTTATTTGCAAGTAGCCGTTCCATTATGATTCAATTAGATGAGGAAGAAGTCTGGCACATAAAAGCCAGGACACAGCAGCAGCAAGCTAGTCTTGGCTACAGTCTCTGCTTCTTGCAGTGGAACAGTGTGTTTTCAGCTCGCATTATAATATCCTTATTCAAGAAAAGTAAACTCTCTGCAGCGCTTTGCACTATGACCTACCCTGACTCTCCAAGACGCATTCATTTCAACGCAGTATGTAAAGCATTTTATTTCTTTATCATGAATGTTTTGAATATGCAAGAAAGTGTAGACTCATTAAATAAACTGCAAGCAGCCACACTACCATCTCCTAGATTGAAAGATCTGCTGATGTTTAGTTGTTCATACCTTCCTGAGTGATTTTCCCCCAGATCTCAACCACTATTCTGAAGCTATCCAGTGCTCTTTTTATACACGCAAACACATAATACATTAATGTCAATAAACAGCATAGAATGCTGACTTGTACGCTTTTTCTTCTATTTTAACTTAAAATAGTTCTGTTGACATCTGAGCTGCTTTTAGTAGGGCATAAGCTTTATAAATACAAGATATCTCCATCTCCAAATGCAAAGTCTGCTCCCACTGTCCCAGCCAAACAAACAAGGAAACAACACCTAAAACCCACAACTCAGCGTTAAATAAGTTCATAAGCAACTAGACTCTAAATGTTTACATCTGGAGCAAGAACTCTATTAATAATCACAAAATTATTAATAAAATCAAACAAGCATATATATATATTAGCAATTTCTATCAGTTCACACAATGTTAAAACATGAAAAACACTACATAAATTAAAGAACTCAAAAATATGATCTAAGTCTTTCTACAATGCTTCTCTCATGCAGGTCATGGTCTAAAAATCAGATTTTGCTCCCTCAGAATCTAAACTATAAAACAAGCATTTTTATTCTTTGAACATTAACAGCACTAATCAAATAAGAACAAAGACATTCTATGCATATCAACATTGTGGTGTATGTTTTTAAACGATATATGAATGGAATCACATCAAATGTAGTTTTTCTCATTTGTCTTTTGAGATTTATCTAAATTTAGCTAATTCATTTTAACAGCTACCTAATGTTTTATTACATAAACATCTAACACTTATTTGGTGCATTCTATCACATTTTATTCCCACCAACCTGACACTGAGACTGTTTTCAAATGCATATATTTACATCTTCCTAAGAAGTCTTGTCCCTCATAAACAATGCATGCATACTCTTTTACATGACATACAAGTGCATTGTCTATTATTATACAATTCAGCTTGTATACTTGTACATGATTATTGTATACAGTGTATATTATATCAAGACTATGCCTTATATAAAAGACTATGCACATCTATTGTCAGTCAACTATTAATATTAAATAAAGCTTACTTTCCTTCTTTTTTTTTTTTTTTGGCAGAACCTGAGTGTTAACTCAGGCTCTTGAACTTGCAAGGCAAGCACTTATTCTACTGAGCTGTCTCCCCAGCCCGTACTTTCTTTCTTAATGTCTAAATAAATATAAACATTACTACTAAGAGTATATTCTCATACTCAGTCTTTTTCTTTTTGTTGCTTTTGGAGGCCATTGCTTTAACCAAATGCTTTTTGTGTTTTTATTAGTTAGCTGAATGTTCTCTCCAAGAATTAACAAGAGAATTTATTTTTCATCAAAATAACCCATAGTTTTTCTACCAGCTGTATGTGTTTTTTAAAGGTCTTTTCTCAGTGTAAAAGCCAACCCACACTTTATTTTCTACATTGTTCTATCCTCATTCCTAGAACAACCCACTCCCACAAATAACTTCTAAAACCTTTATAATCCAATCATTCTCAGAGTTTCTACTGGCCTTTCTCCTGTTAGATGAAAAGCCTTGTCCCCCTCAATTAGCACATCTCTGAACACAGTCGAGGAACTGTGTATTTGTGATTTCAGAAACATGTTAAGTTTGGTCTGCTGTACCTCTTTGGATAAGAAACCATCTGCACTGCTAAATTTCCTGAAACTCTGTATTTTCTTAACTCGCTGCCTTAGGATATACTTCTAACTTAACAAGGGCTGGAACAGTCTGGGTGCAAAATCAACCCCACAGTCCCACCCACCAAAGCCGACTACTCAGCTATGGCTGACTGGAAACGTCAGAAAAGGTGAACTATGCATGGCTTGAAGGGCTGGTTGATTGACTTGGTTAAATTAAACACTTGGGGCATAGTAGGGAGTTGCTACTCGAGGAGGTTTTTTTGAGGAGGCTTTTTTGAACTACAGATGATTGCTGTTATTAACACCACAGATTTGTATTGAAACTAGGAAACTAATGACCTGGATATGACTGCCACAGTGTATGCATGCATGCACGCGTGCGTGCGTGCGTGCGTGTGTGTGTGTGTGTGTGTGTGTGTGTGTGCGCGTAGAGAGAGAGAGGGATCATCAGTTTTTTGCCCAGTCTGCCTTGTGTTCACCTTGTTTTGGATTGGGAATAGTTTTCATTTCACATGACGCAAAATTCAACTAAGGATAAGTTATGTGTTCATAGACTCTAGGTTCAAAACCTCAGATTTGTACTTAAGAACAGTATGAATTTGAGCAAATGGCTTGGCTTCTCTGAATCTTGGGTCTCTGTTTTGGAAGAAGAAGATAACAATGACATTCCACTACCATGAAAACTGAGAGAAAGAATGATAAATGGTAACCATGGGGAATTTCTTCCCTCCCTTCATTTTATGTCTCTAGTTTGCCAGGATAACTGCTACCACAGAGTAAGCCTGTGTGCTGGCTGCATTCAGTAAGTACTCAACATGTAGAATTTGTGAAAAGTATCATCATTGAATCATTTTGTTGGCAAATGTTGTTGGATATTTTATTTAGGTGCTTACCATGGTAGTGGGTTCTATTATTCAAGTTTAAATTTTGTGGATTGGAATTCCTTGTTGTAATGGCACAAGAAATGATTTTTGGAGGTAATCAACATAGCTGAGAAAGGGAGAGAATTGTGTACACACAGTAACTTCAACTGTTACAAGCTACATCCTTGTTTCTCAAGTGTAATCTAAGGGCTTGCAACATTAATATTTCCAGGGAACTTTTTATAAAGACATAATCCCAATACCTTCAGAGCTACTGGATCAAAATCTATGCTTTAATAAGATCTTTAGGTAATCTGAAGCACAATAAATTTTGAAATGCATTTACATATATATATATATATATATATATATATATATATATATATATATATATATATATATATATATATATAGTTTCCCTCTTCTTTTTTATTTTTATTTTTAAAGAGAATACAAAAAAAATACTAAAAAGAAAACAAAACCATTAGAAATGATACAGAATTTCACTAAGCAAAATGACAGGAATTCCAAAATGGTTGTTATACTGCATAATCTTGTCTTCAAATTAGCTGACCAGATTACTAAATATAAGCCTGTAAGATTGGTCAAAAATTATAAAAATTAAAAAGGAGAATGTAAAACATTTAAGCATTAGTGTCTCCTTTCAGTAGACCGGCAGACATTGGCAGTACAATTATCCAAGCTATCCTATACATATACATATTTTTTTTCTCTTCTCTCTCTCTCTCTTCTCCTTTGCTTCATTCTATTGTTCCCTCCCTATGAGTACTTTCTTTCCCTTTCACAGTATCCATTGTACCTTTTAGATCTAGTTTGCTCTTTTAGGTTCTTACACTAGGGAGCCAATACGACGCTCACACACACAGGTCTTTCATAGACACATTTTCTAGTTTCTAGTTTACTTATTCTGTTTTGAAACACTTCAAGAAAGTTAGTGAACAAAAGTTTCAATACTGCATTAAAGCACCCATCATTTAGCAATCTACATACTCTGTTTAATTGATGTAAAGCACTTAAATATGATGCTAGATTTTTTTTTTCAACAGATTATTAACTAATGGAGGTTTTTGAACACACATTTTGAACATGGCTAGTGGATGGTTCATAATTTTCTGGGCCACTAATAAAGTATTGTTTCTTGTGATAATAATACCAAATCAGAAATTCTATGCCCTTTAATTCAAATTAATCTAGACATCTTCAGTAGAGCTTTTAAAATTTCTCTGTAAAAAGAGACTCTCTTTGGAAGAAAACCCTTGAGTGATGGAATCATTTCCCTTTTTGTCTTTCATTTCTTGCATGATTCCAGGTACACGGGCCATTTGCACAGTCTCATGGACGGATACTGATACAGAAGTCTTTCCGGACTCCCGTTGTCATTTCCAGCAGTCACAACAAATATTTCTGCCTCAAATATTCCTGTGATCCATAAAAAGTCCATATCAGCAGTATTCTCTGTAGTAGGATTAAGAATGGTAAGGCGTGATGTGAAGCACCCAGTATGCATTCAGTGAAAATGCCGAACAAGGGCACATTAATACCTCCCTAGTCTTGGGTGCTCACTTCAGAAGCAGTATTAAGTAGAGGTCAACCGCACCGGTCTGTAACAAACTTACCTGGACTTGAGGTCCGATTAAGGCTCTTACCAGGATTGTGATCATCTTTTAGCTTCCAAAGCCTCAGTTTGCAAAAAATATGATGTTAAAATGAACCTCAGTTTGTTTTGAAAGTTTAACAAATGTAAATGTATAAAACATCATTAGCACAATATAAGTACATGGTACATGTAGAATAATTGCTCATTGTTCTTGTTGTTATTCTTAACACCATCATGAACACAGTTATATTTTCTTTTTTTTAATGTGTTTGGTATAAGGTCTCACTATGCAGCTTGGACTTGTAGTGAACCTTCTGTTTTCAGCATCCACAGCTCTGGTATTACAGGCATGAGCTAGCACACCTGTTCTCAGTCACCAGTGTAGTGCACCCACAGGTGGGGCTAGAGAGGCATGTGGTGTTGGGGATTGAACTCTGGTCCCCTGCTCTTGCCTAAGCAGGCACTTAGTCCACTAAGCTACCTTGTCATCCCCACCATTATCTTTTCTGAATCAGAGTTGTTCTGTCCCAAGTTCTTAAGGTGTTTGAACTCAGATTCCTCAAGTGCTCCTGAGGGGAAATGCAGGGTCTTGTATGTTGCTATCCAGTTTCCCCCCCCCTCACTGCTCCTTATCCCAATCATTCATTTTTCTCATTCTTGCTACCCACAAAGAATGAACCCTTACCCTTGATGTTACTGACAATATACTCAAATCAACATTCTTCAACTAAGGAACTTAACCAAACACAGATATTTTCATTATAACAACCACTTGTATTATTCAAAAACTGATTAATATCCAAGGAAGCTGCTCATTCAAAGAGCATAATAGTTTATATAGAGACAATCAAGTTTCTTCCAGAGGTTGATCCAAGAATAAATGAAATAGGAAACAATCTTTGAGAAGCCTCTTATCATTAACTTGTCTGTTTAATAAAAATATTTCCCAGTATTCATTATAATTGGGTATTGTCTGTTTAATATTGTCTATATGGTAAGTTGTCTGCTGAATAAAAATACTGAATGATGTTAATTATATTTGGGTGAAAAGAACCATCTTGCATATTCATTGGAAGACACGAACCTCCCAAATTTTGCATGTTAAGTAAATGTTGAATAGGGAAACATCTCTTGTTGCTTGTTCTAAATTTGTTTCTATTTTCTCTGGGTGTCTCTTCTTATGATTCAAAATTTATGGCAAAGAAACACTTGCTTTTCCTTGTTACTTGGAGTGCGTGATCTTCAGGTACAATCACTCCTCCCTAGAGAATTCTTGTCTATTTCATATTTCATTAAGGACCTAGCAGGCATAGATCTCTTGGAGGAAGACCAGACTAGTCTCAAAAGGTAGAGTAAATCTTTCAGTGTTATGTTAAGCCAATGAAATAAGGATGAGGACATGTACACAGAGAAATTATTAGACTAAATAAGTCCTCAAAGATGATCAGGATTGGCTTTCAGTAAAGTTTCTTAGCCCATCACCTTGAGTAAGTGGCCCTCAAACTTGAGTATTCATCAGAAAACGCATAGAAGGTTTGTTAGCACATAGATGGCTGGGCTCCACCCTTCGAGTTTCTGATTCAGAAGATCTGGGAAGGCCTAAGGATGTGGCCACCCAGTCTTCAGGAATTGCACATATTATTAGTCTCTGGTCTATCCTCTGAATACTTCTTCACTGGAGTTTCTCAAATCAGAATCTTCTGAGACCATAGAGTTTGTATTTCTGGCATGGACTATTTTGTTAAGAGGAACTCCCTAAGAATTCACCTGGGGAATGAGAAGAAGTTAGTGTCTGGACTTTGGAGAAAACTAGAAAATGAGAGAAAAAGCCTCTGTGTGAGAAGATAAAAGAGGGCAGCTTTTCTGCTAAAGTGTAGAGAAAAGGAACAAAACAAGTGAAAATATGATAAGGAGAATGCAGAGTCCAAGAAGAATCAAGAAATGTTTTTACTATGAGTGAGATGGGACAAGGTTAAAAAGCAAGATCAGATGAAGGAGCCCTGGAAAATTCCTTAGATCCAAAATGATCAAAACATTTCAATAGTAGTAATTTCTTGAGTATTTTTGCACCCATGTTCATGAGGGGGATTGGCCTGTAGTTCTCTTTTTTGGTTGAGTCTTTCCCTGGTTTTGGAATCAGTATTATACTTGCATCCAGAAATGATTTTGGGAGGACTGCTTCCTTTTCAATTTCATTTGTGGAGTGCAGAATTCAGCTGTGAATCCATCAGGACCTGGACTTTTCTTTGTCAGTAGGCTTTTTATTAAGTTTCATATTTCGTTGGCTGTTATTGGCTTATTGAGGGTTGCTATATCTTCTTGGTTCAGGTTTGGTAATTTGTACCTTTCAAGGAATCTGTCCATTTCTTCTGTGTCTTCTATTCTGTGAGCATTAAAATTCTCAAAGTAACTATTGATAATCTTCTGAATTTCCATTGGGTCTGTGGTGATTTCACCCTTTTCATTCCTAATTGCATGTACTTGAACTTTCTTGCCTCTTTTTGATGAGGTTGGCTAGAGGTTTATCAACTTTATTTAGTCTTTCAAAGAACTAACTTTTTGATTTGTGGATTCTTTGAACTGCTTTCTTCATCTCAATTGAATTAATTTCTGCTCTAACCTTCATGATTTCTTCCCATCTTTGCACTCTGGGTTTCGTTTGCTTTTCTTTTTCTAGTTGTCAGAGGTGCAACATTAGAGTGCTAATTTGTTCCCTTTCTGTTTTCCTAATATGTGAGTTCATAGCTACGATATTCCCTCTAAGAACTGCTTTTATCGTATCCCATAATTTCCGGTAATTTGTGCTTGAATTTTCATTGAATTGTAAATATTGTTGAATTTCTTATTTAATTTCTTCTGTTACCCATTGATTACTGAGTAGGGTGTTGTTTAGTTTCCATGAATTTAGTGGGTTTTTCTGGTTTCTTTTGTCATTTAGCTCCAGTTTCATTGCACTGTGGTCAGATAAAATGCATGAGATAATTTCTATTTTGTTACATATACTTACACATGACCTCTGGACTAGTATGTGGTCTATTTTGGAAAATGACCCATGTGCAGCTGAAAAAAATGTGTATTCAGCTATGGTTGGGTGGAACACTCTATAAATGTCCACCAGGTCCGTTTGTTCCAAGCTCTGGTTCAGTTCTGCTACTTCCTTGCTAATTTTTTGTCTGGTTGACCTATCTTTTTGAGATAAGGGGGTGTTAAGGTCTCCTGTTAAGATTGTGGTCTTAGATATTAGGTTTTTCATGTCCCTTAAGATTTGTCTTACATAGTTGGGTGTTCCTTTGTTTGGTGCATAGATATTTATGAATGTTATCTCTTCCTCTTGAATTTTTCCCTGGCTAATGTACCTGGTGTTGTTTACTCCTTTGTATCCTGTGTTTGTCTGTCCTGTTTAGTGGGTTCCTTCCATTCTCATTCATGGAGTTCTGGTCATTGCGGTCTCTCTCTAGAACATGTTTCAGCAGCCTGTGAAGGGATGGCTTTGTCATCATGAAATTCTTTATTTGTTCTTTGTCATGGAAGTATTTCCCTTCTCCATCAAAGTTGAAAGAGAGTTTTGCAGGGTATAATAGTCTGAATTTTTTTTTGTGCAGGGCTTGAAGAACTCTGCTCCATGCTCTCCTTGCCTTCATGGTTTGTGTGGAGAACTCGGCTGTAATTCTGATGGGTTTTCCTTTGAATGTGATCTGCTTCTTCTCTCTAGCAGCTTTCAGTATATTATTTTTGTGTTGGATTTCTGGGATCTTGACTATTATATGTCTCGGTGTGTTTTTATTTGGGTTGAAGTTATTTGGTGTTCTGTATGCTTCGGTTACCTGAGTGCTTGATTGTTTCCTTATATTTGGGAAGTTTTCTGAGATTACTTCTCCCCAAATTCTTTTTATGTCATTTGTATTTACTCCTTCATTCTCATTGATACTAATTATTTTCACATTTTTTCATCCTGGCATCATCTTGCAGGTGATGGTTTATTTTTTCATGCATTTTCGTTGTTTTTAAGAGATCCTTTCTCACCTTTACACTAGTTGCACCAGTATCTTCAAGATCTGAAATTCTGTCTTCACTTTCACTCAAACGATTTTGAAGACTCGTGATTGATATTTTTAGTTCTTCTATATCTTTGACTCTGTTTCATGTGTTCTATTTCTTTTCTGTATTGCTCATTCAAGGAATCCATCATATTTCTGATCTCCTCAATTTTTTATCCATGTCTTCTTTAGAGGTAGTTATTAATTCTTTTTCTGTAGTGTTTTTTTCAATTTGGGTTTCCTCTGTCTATTTCTGGACTTGTTTCTGTATTTCAGATGCTATGATTTTAAATAATTCCTTTTTTTCAAAGAATTCTTTTTGGATTTCAGAAATTATTTCTGCTTTAAGTTCCTCATGACCTTTCTGCTGTTGTGTCTTTGCTTCAGATGCTGCTAATTCATATGTTTCCACTAGAATAGCTCTCTCTGAACTTGTCCTGGGTGAGCATTGTTTTTCCACCCAATATTTCTGGAATTGATTCTTTATTTCAGATACTATGTATTCAGATATTTCATTTTTAATTTGAGGAATTACTTGTCTTTTGATTTCCTCTATAGCTTTCTGCTGTTGTTCCTTTGCTGCTATATCTGTTAATTCATTCATTTCCACTCAGCTAGTGTCCTCTGCCCTTACTGGTGTACTCAAGGCCTGGGATTTTGTTTTCTTCTTGTCCTTGTCATTTTGTATAGCACTGACCTCTGACCTCTGGGTAGACCTTTGGTTCAGCTATAGCTTAGTGTGTTATGATATTTGGGTGCCAGTCTATTAAGTTTGAGATTAGGTATGCCTATCCTGGATCTAGCTGTTGTATTCAGTTCCTTTTTGCTGCAGCTCCTGTGGTTCCCCTCTTTTGGTTCCCTGGTCAGGCAAGCATGACCCAAACCAGGATGCAGAGCAAGTAATGAAAATTCCCACTGTCTTGGCTGGCTTTGGGGCAAGGATCCGGAAAATTGCAGGAGTTGGCCCTCCTGTATCAGGCAGGTCGCTCTCTAGGTGGGCAGGCCTGGGTTTTGGTGGGTCTGCTGAGCTCCCAAAAGGATAGTGGATGTTCTTATTCACTGGGTAGGCTGTGCTGGGTCAACCAACCTGTACTGAGTCCGGGACTGCAGGCTGGGACCCGAGAAGGCTGGGAAAGGTCCCTCTGGCACAGCGGGCATGGACCACAGGCTGGGCTGCACTGGGTTTCCAGCTGTGGGCTGAGACGGGCAATCGCTGGGAAATGTTTCTCTGGTGCGGTGGGCCTGGAGCTCTCACTGGCTGAGCTGCGCTGGGTCTGGGGCTGCTGGCGGATGTGGGGGAGAATGTCTCTCTGGCGCAGGGGACTGGAGTTCTACACTCACTGAACTTTGATGCCCAGAGAGTCAGGGAAATTCCCATTCGCTCAGCGGGCTTTAGGACAGGGAATCTGGAGATTTGCTGGTAAGTGGGCCCTTAGGTTTCAGGCCAGTCACTGGCTTGGAGAGCTTGGGGGCAGGGATCTGGGTAGCATGCATGGGAAGAAGCCAAAGCTTCTCCCTCAGACTCAACACACACTCACTGATCTGAGAAGCCTGGTGGGTCGTGCAAATTCCCACTAACTGGGAGAGCTTGGGGCGGGATCCAGGAGGCCGCCAGAGTCGGCCCCTCTGTCTCAGGCAGGTCTCTCGGGCTGGGCGGGCATGGGCAGGATCGAGGACGATGGCCAATAGTACAATAGTAGTAATTTTTTTCTTTCTTTTTTTTTTTTTTTTTTTTGGTCTTTTTGAAACAGGGTCTCACTATGCAGTTCAGGCTGGCCTTAAGCTCACTTTGTAACTCAGGCTGGTCTCAAACTCACAACAACCCTCCTGCCTCAGCCTCCCAAGTGCTGGGATTACAGGCCTGCACCACCACGCCTGGCTAATAGTAGTAATTTCTTTCTAAATTTTTTGTGTTATTTTGATTGGGATAGCTTCTACCTGATAATCTCCATTAGAATCCATCAATTCACAAGTGCCTTTGCTGAGCACTTTTATTAGCAGTCACTTGTATGGAGGTCAGTGAACAGATGGAGTGCTATGTCTGAAACAGCAGCTGAGGACTGGGCCAGGATTTGTATAACAATAAGATTACCTCTGAGATAAAGTAATTCCTTTGAGTTAGGATGACATTTAGTCAAGAAATACTGAGCATGACAGTAAACATTGAAGGCACCTTCCTAGCCCTTAATATAATGCCATGAATACAATGGGAAATTCCTTGATCTCATGGGAGTGAGGGAAGACATTTAATAACCTGGAGTGCTGAGAGCTAAGAAGGAAAATGAAGTTAGGCAGAATGATGGTGTCCTGGCAGCACATGGCTCAGTAAAGCCTCTCTGAGGAGACTTTGTGCAGAAATCTGAGTCGCATGCTATCTGGGGCAGGAGATCTCTGAACTAAGGGGACAAATACAGCAGCTCTGTAGCAGAACATCCTTGACACATCGTAAAACAGCAAGGAGGCTACATATCCAAGAGAAAGGTGGAGCAGGGAGGAGTGGAGGAAAATGGGGTAGCCGGCAACAGAGGGACATCATCAGGCTGACAAGGACTCTGGATTTTTACCCAGAAGGGAATAGCATCCAAGATGGAGCACTTGGATGGGATTTGAAAAGAGAAATAACGTGAGCTGATTATGAATTTGTAAATCTTTTCCCTGACTTCTGTGTGAAAATAGACTGAAGGTGACAAGAGTAGAAAGGAAGAACAGATGACTCCACATGTGTAGAACTCACAAAGAAGGCACTGCCTTTTCACTGACTGTGAAGATGAGGCTGATTATGGTGTGTGGAAGACCTGGGTAACATCTGGTCTGGATTTACTCTTCCAACTCTCATAGCTTTCTGCCACTATTGCTATTAGTACTACTGTTATTAAGCTATTATTACTGTGGCTGCTACTGCTAATACAGGGTAATAAACACTTTTTACTTGACAGAAACATTGAAGAGTGATTTACATAATTTAAATTATTTCTATCACTTCTTTTCAACAAACCAACAGTTAGGAGCTATTTATAATATATACTTTGCAAATGAGTAAATTAAGCCTGAGAAATGTTACATGAGTCACTGAAGGTCACATAACTAGTAGGTGATGGCAGTGGTGTTTGACTTCCATCCTTTTTGACTACATAACCCATAATGCTCTATTTAGTAACAGTAATAAGCCCATAATGCTCTACTTAGTAACAATAATAGTGAACTACATTGTAACATGGAGATAATACCTGTAGGGGTAATAATCCCTTACATGGTGGTTCATTTAATTAATCATTTATGAAAACTTATCGTATGAAGTAGAAGAGACATCAGCCTGGGTGAAAGTGGAAGAGAAGAAGTCTCTGATGTGATGGGATAGGATGGTAGAGACGTAGAGTGGGATGGCTTAGAAGATGCACTGACTTCTGTGTGAAGCTCTACTCTTCTGTGTGAAAGAGTACATAATAGAGAAAGGAGGAATATTTTTAAAAGGGGCATTGTCATTTTGTGTCTCTGCAAAACAGAACCTGAGGCAAATACTTGGATACCAATCCTTCATCTGAGAGATGATTTCCAAAAGCAGGAATGAGGGAATAAGGAGAGTGAACAGCAGAAGGGCAGATGCTGATAAGGGTGGTGTTGTGGAGTTGTTTACCACCATGAACAATCAGAGATCATGTCCTGGGGCCCTGCTGAGTAGCAGTGAAGCCTGGGGCAGGTACCCAGTGAGCAAGCACCATCTCCCATTGACTGAAGGTTGCAGGGTGGGTCTGAAGCCCCCTGCACTTGCAAACTCTGCCTGTGCATGGCAGGAGTCAACTGACATCTTTGCACACAGGCTCTGAGACAGAAAAAAGAAAAACCACAGCGAGAACTGCTGTCAGTAAGTCCCAGCTGCAACCAAAGTCAGAAGAGGGCCAAGCGTGCAGGACTGCTTCTCTGGATGGGGTTGAACTGACCTATCTGCCCTGGTTTCTTTCTTTTGGTTCCCAAGAATTACTGTCAAATGTTCTGGGAATAAAACGTTCTGAAACAGGAAGGGTAGGGCAGGCACAATTTGAGCTCTGGTCCTGTCCCCTCCCAGAGAAGGATTTCCATCAGCCCTTGAGTGAAGTGACTGTGGATGCCTTGCACTGTAACACAGAGTGGACCTGCTTCAAGGCTCCTCTGCTGCGGTGCAAACAGGTGAAATCCTACCTACGTCCGCCCCTTTGCTGCACCTCAGGTCTTCTCCTGATACCATGATTCTCACAAATCCCCTTGATGGCCTGCAGCAAATCCACTTCATGTCGCCTTTTTCTGCAATACATATTGTTTCACTTTAAAAAGATTAAAAATATAATAAAAAGTTAGAAATAATACAGAGTTTCAAGAAACAGAATGATAGGAATTTAACAGTGGTTGTTATATTGCATATTGCTGTCTTCAAAGGAATTGTCCAATTACTAGATATAAGCAAGCAAAATTAATGTAAAACATTACGCATAAAGTGTTTCTTTCAATAACCAATAGTCATTAGTGGTACAATTATCATAGATATAATATGTATTCCCTTCTTTCTTTTCTCTTCTCTGTCATCCTAGTTGTTCTTAAGAAACTGCTCAAAAGGAAAGAACTTCATGTGACTTTTGTGTGAGCATTTGATCGCACCAGTCAGACAAATCGGTAACCGGAAAACAGTGAACCCACTATCCTGAGGGAAAGTGACCGTAGGCACCAGCAGCATCTTCTCAAAAGACATAAATGATGATTAAACTTCCGATTTTACTAAAATCCCCAAATGGGTAAATATCCCTAAAGTCATTTAACCTATGAGTATCTGAAAATGGTAGAACTGAGGGTAAGGTGGCAAATTTGGATTTAAATTCATATTGGGTGAAATCCAACCCTCCCAGTTTTCCCCACGCTGCCAGCAGACAGCTAAGAATTCTATTAAAAGGAAAGCGGAAGTGGTGTTACTGGGCTGATTCTCTCCAGTACTAATTATTGGAATTTTGCTGACTTATTATTCTTAGACGGGGACCTAAAAATATACAGTTCTTAAGAGAGTAGACTGGCTCGCAGAATAAAGAAGGAAATGAGAGCCACGGAGAATCTGGAATTGGATATTCTTCTCCAGTTGAAAAACTCTAGTGGATGGGAATTGCATTTCTCAGTCCAATCAAGAAATGTGTTACCTCCAGGAATACAGAGCCATTATCTGGCCTCTGAGGAGGAATTCCAAAAATTCCATCTGTAATCTGCTTACTTCAGCACTGGACAGTGTTTTGAGGAATTTTTTGTTTCCCTTATTCTGACAGGTCTTTCTAACACTTTTTGGTCCTGAGAACACCCTGTCTTCTAGGCCTGTCACTCAGGCTGGATGTGTCACCTTATGGAAAACAGCAGTAAGAGCAGCTGCTGGTACTCCTGCTGACACCTGGAACTTGAACCTGTCCAAAGTCTGAGATAGGTGTGGAGGACATTTCCCACTAGTCTCTCACCCACAGCCATCACTGACTGGCTGAAGCACTCAGAAGCAGGAAGACGAGAGAAGCACACTAAGCACTTATTTATGCCAATTACATGGCTACAAATTATTTCGTGTGATTACCATAGATGGTATCAATTAGACACCTGATTATTTAAAAGTTAGAGTGACTTTTTTTTCAATTCTAAAGCCCAAACAAAAGCCAAAATTTAAATCGGATGTCTGACTTCACACTTAAGAGGAAGCAGCACACCATTCCGCTCTTTCCTGCCTTGCTCCCAGGTAGACACCACCTACCAATCAGGCATCGATTACATCGACTTCAGAATCCTTCTCACTTTCATGTCTAGCTAGTCATGACCAGTGAAACAGAGAGAAGTGAGGGAGAGTTGGTAGCTTTCTCACTTTCCAAAGATTGGCTGGGAAAAGGAAGATTCTCCTTAAGAGGAACCACATCCATCACACAGCGTATCTTTACTCTTCAGAGCAACCTTCAGACCACCCAGAAAGGAGTCCGTCCATCCCCACAATGGTCAGAGTTGTATAATAACAAACAGGTGTTGCATGTAGCCATCCAACTGTCTCTCAATGCCAATCACTGATAACACATCAATGCACTTATTGTCAGTCTTTTGCTTGCTCCAGAAAGTTTGCTTTGACTTGCACTTACTGTGATCAAACTGCAGTTGTGCTCCAGATCCTGCCATTTTCATTTCATGTCATTTTTAAAAGCATCTAACCAACTCCCATATCATAAGAAATTCCATTTGTTAATTTTTGTTCTACCCTGTCCATATGGAATAAAAGCAATCAGGCTGTGCACTCGCTGCTCCCAACATTTTGTACTCCTGAGGCTTAGAATTATTTTTAAGAAGGGATCTAAGAAGTAGACATTGCTATGCAGCTTTGGCATGACCAAGGGCTTAGGTTTGAGGACGTGAAGGCACTGTCTTCCAGCCATCCTGTTTTCTCCCTATGCTCACAAATGGCATTCATATCTACAGCCTCCTTTGATGTCAGCAAAATCACCATTTCAGGCAGTAGCCAGGAGGACCTCAGTGGCTGCACCACTTGTTGTCATTCTTGTCCTGCTCCTGCCCTTTCTTCCAGCAGTGAATTTGGAAAAATTCTTCACAGGAGAGCAGTGTTTGCTATCCTACCTCCCGTTCCCCTCTTTTGATCTCATGGTTTTTGCCTGGAGCTCATGTTTCAGACTAGTGTAAATTATTTACTGGTGTTAGCAACTAAATCTCAAAATATAAACCTGAAATATCAGAGCAATCATCTCAACAGCCAATGTTATTTGCTCTGCAGATATAGAGACAGTTCAAAGGATGAATCATAATTATCCAAACACAATGGTTTTTTCCAAGAGAAAGAAGAATAGATGGGGTAATTTTCCCCAGTGACTTGAAACTTCAGAAAATGCATAGGAACTTGAGTAAGTGTTTACTCTCCCTCCTGGGGCCATTTCAGCATCTAAGGAGGAAGGCAGAGGTGGGTGGGGAATCAGGACCTGGGGTAGACTTGCAAACAGTCCTTGTCTCCTTTCTTTGCACTTCAACAGTCTGTGCATCACATTTCTATTCATCACAGTGAAGTCCTTGGTTTTTATTCTTCAGTCTTTATTGCTGTCAGCCCCTGAGCTCTTTCTTACAGGGCAGTGTGATGAAGTTGGTAGCCAACTTGGAAATTAGTAAAGCACAGGTTAGGGTAGGTACCAGGGTGTGACCTTGGGACTCTTTATCTATTCTTCTTAGGTTCTTCCTCTGCTTCCCAGATGCTTTGGGCAGAGGAGCTTGCCTTTGCCACTCTCTCACCACAATGTTTCTGTCTAGATCTAGTTGACCATGGATTGAAGCCTTGGAAACTGTGTGCCAAAATATACCATTTTGCCCTTAAATTGATATGTCAAACATTTTGTCCCAGTAATGAAAAGGTGACCAATACAGGTGGGAAAATAAGTCATAGAGAAAATGTGTTTATTAAAAACAACTACTTGTGTTTATAAGTTTAATTTTTTTACCTTCCGGGTAGCCTCAGAGAAGAACAGGTGGCTGGTGTTGGGCAGTGTGAAAAAATGACTCTTGAGTCTGGGCTCTCATGTGTACCTTGGTTCCTAGACCTAATTTTTTCTACAGTTTGGGAAAGGATGGCTTCATTTCTGTTTGTGTGGGAGAGTTGGCTGCAATGGTGTTTGTCACCCAATCCAGGGTTTGCAAACAAAAACAAAATTTTTTTCCAATTGTTTCTGCTTGTAAACCAAATTGTTTGCAAAACAGAGGTGTTAGAAAACTGAGATACCACCATGGGTCTAAATTTGAGAACTAATTCTGCCACTTTATGCTGCATGACCTTGGGTCTCTAATTTTCAATTCTCTCATCCTTACAATAGGGATTTGTAATGGTTTGTGTCTAGGTGTCCCTTCAAAGCCTCCTGCAGTCATGGGGTGGCTTCTGGAGTTTGTGGTTGATTATTGTGGCGAGGATGCTGCACCTGCCCTGGAGCAGGTCATTTGCAGATCAATGTAAGGTGGGAAGAGAAGCTGCTGCCTGAGCTGCCTGAGCTGCTGCTTCTCCTCCCTTTGCTCTCTTGCTCTTGGCTGCTACCCTGAAAGGTTGCCTTCTGCCTTGTGCAGCTCTGCCTTGGAGCCAGCGGAATATGGACTGAAACCTCCAGTAACTGTGAGCTAAATAAGCCTTTCCTTCCTTCATTTTGGGTGTCAGGTATTTGTCCAAGCAATGAAAGAAGAGTAACTAAGACAGAATTTGGTACTGAAAGAGCAGGCCAGGGTCATTGCTGTGACTAAATCTGACCATGTGTATTACAAGTTTTTGGGAATGGCTTATGGGAATGAATAGGAAAGATTCCGAGATGTTACCTACAAGGGAAGTGCTGAAATAGCTTCGGCTGTTCTGTTTGGGAGATTCTGGTCAGAGCTCAGAAGACCAGAAGGCTGATAGAAAGCCAGCCTGTAATGACCAGGCTAGGGAGGGTTCTGCTGGGAAGGACCGCATTGGTTGTTGGACTCCAGATCATCTGGGTTCTGACTTGGAAGAAAAGCTGTCTGCATTTTGCTCATGTCCAGAGACTTTGCCTGAGAGTGGGTTTAAGCATGGTGGACTGATCAATCTGGCAAAAGATATTTCAAAGCAGCCAAATATTGGGGCAGTGGCATAGTTGTTACTGGGAGCTTTTAGCTAGATTTATGTTGAGAATGAAGAGCAAGGAGCCCAGCAGTATGGTTCAAAATGTTGTGAGTTTGGCCAGAAAGAAAGCACCAGTGAAGCTGTGAATTGCAAAGATGGAGCTGAGAGGATCTCCATTGTGGGGAAGGAACCTGACAATAGAAAGGATGGCCTGAGGGCATCACAGGAGGAGGCAAGTCTCCACCCTTTGCAACCTCAGAACTGCAAAGGTCAGGGACTTTGCCTTGAGGGGAAAGCTGCTGAGCCCCACATTCCAGAATGGCTGCAGCAGCCACACCAGGTTCCAGAATGGAGCCTGCGTGGAGAATTTGTTGCTAGGAAGCAGGGTCAGAGTGCTCAGCGATCCAGGCACTTGACCCCTACAGCCAAAAGAGAAGGAAGCCTGGCTCCGGCTCCAGCTGGCAGCAGATCTTGGCATCATCCACGTGGTGCTGGGTTTTAGGCACATGCAGAATGCAGGAGTTCCGAGGTTAAGAAGGCTTCCACCTCAACTTCAGAAGAAGGCCTGGGAGGCCAGGCAGCATGCCCCTGAGAGGGCTGTGCATGAAACGTTGAGTGAGAAGCCTATTCAGTGGAAACCCCAGAAGTTTGGAAAAGCCAGGAACATGGATCATCTAAGGGAAACTGCAAGGAGGGAGGAAAGCCGGCCTAAGAGAGATGCTGTGGGAGCTACCACCATGAGTGCTGTAGGGGTGAAGCCATGTAAAGCCTTTGGAGCTCACAACTCATCACAGATTGCTTGGGACGGCCCACATGGAACTGCAAGATGTAATGTCTGCCCCACTGGAGTTTAAACTTGTGTTGGTCCCAATGCTTGGTATCTTGCTGTGTGTACCTTTTGGAATGGTAATGTTTATCTTGTGCCCTTGAATGTTGCAGGTGTTTAAGTTTTCATTTGTACAGGGGGCTCACAGTTGAGAATTTGCTTTGGATCTTGGAGGAGACTTGGGACTTGGACTTTTCAGCTATACTGAAACTGTTGGGACTTGGGAAACTCAGAGATGGACTAGAGTGTCTTTCATATAAAGGAATGTGCATGAGTCTTTGGGGGTCCAGGGGTGGAATGTTATGGTTTGTGTATAGAAGTCCTCCAGAAAGTCGTGCAGTGATGGAGTGGTCTCTGGAGTTCGGATTGATTACTGTGGGTGTGTATGCTGCATCTGCCCTGGGGCAGGTAATCTGCATTACAACGTAAGGTGGGAAGAAAAGCTAGATGCTGGAGCTGTTGCTGCTCCTCCTTTGGTGCTCTGGCTCTTTGCCACTGCCATGAAAGGTTGCTCTCTACCTCGGAGCCAGCTGAATATGGACTGAAACCTGCAGTAACTGTGAGCTAAATAAAGCTTCCCTTCCATCATTTTGGGTGTCGGGTATTTTTCCCAGCAAGGAGAGAAGAGTAACTAAGACAAGATTGTTCCAAAAATTGATTGAGACGATATATGTAACATTTATTTACATAAAATACTTAGCTTCATGCCTATACATCAGTGATCAATAAATAGCAGCCAAGGAAAGAAGACAGGGTATTTATTATGGGAATGGACTCATCCAGTTATGGAAGTTGAGAGGTACTATAATAAGCCTCCTGCAAGACAGAGGATCAGGGACACCAATCCAAGTGCGAAGGTCGCACAGCCAAGGAAACTGACAGCATAACTCTGCATGAGACTGATGGCCTGAGACTCCTAGGGGCCGCTGCTGAGTGTCTTAAGAGGCCCAAGGCTGGGAATCTGATGTCCAAAGGCATGAGAAAGAGGCTGTAGAAGGCTGGGGAGACTTTGCCCTTCCTCTGCCGTTCTTTTTCTATCTAGACCCTCAGTTTATTAGACAATGAATGTCTTCCTGACACTGATCTTTCCCTCTCAGTCAACTGACTATGCCTTTCTCACCACAGACACACCTACACATAGTCCCTTCCCGGTGATTGCAGTCTCCCTTAACCTAGTCAAGCTGCTACCCAAAATTAATTAGTTAATTCATTATTATAGAGGTTTCTCAGAGACCTTCAGCAAAAAGTAGAAAATCTCTTGAAATCTGCACACATGCTAAGGAGCCAGGATATTTCTTAGTCCCACCCTTCTAGGTGACATGGAGAACAGATCTATCTAAACCAAAGTGACCACTGAGACAAGTGATTTATCATCACATGTTCACAAATCTGAGACACCATGTTTTCAAGATACATCACTGATTTAAAAGCACTTTTCTAGGTTAAAAATGCAAAAATTAAGGTTCACATCAGCAGCAGTGGTCAGGTGCGCTTTCAGAAATGGTGAGCTGCGCAAAGATGTGCAACTTGGAATTCGAAAGCTACTCACACTAAAGGCTCTTGTTATAGCAGGTGTGCTTGAAATGGCACAGGTTGGGAATTGTGGCAGTGGCTTTGTACAGAATTGAGGCTGTCAGCACTCCTTTTCTCTGCTCTGTGAGCCGCAGAAACCTGCCACCACCCAGTGAGGAATTGGTGCTTATGGCATATTCACACTCACATTCACATTCTCACCTGGGTCTATACCCTGTGGCTCCCACCACTGACACTATCTAGGCAGGTTCTACATTTTCTGAAGAACTGAGAGCTGCCTCCATGCAATTGCTGTCCCTTCTGCTCCCATGTCCTAATAACGTGAGACTGAGGAGAGGCAGTTAGGAAGCTCATCGTGGACAGCTGCCTTACTAGTCTCCAGCCCGTGAAGCACACACTGCAGCTGGGTTCTCTTGGGACTTGCTTCATGGATATTGAGTTTGTTTGTTTGTTTAGAAATCAAGCATTAACTCTATAAATACCCTTGTATTTTATGTTGATCAGCAGGACATAAAAATCAATGACACCACTGTTAATATACTCTAGATTTTTAGCTGAGCCAAATTCACTTTATTGTCTTTTCATTTAGACATGTAATGTCCTGTTGAAGGGAACTTTCATGGTTTAATTGCTCCTGCCCCCTGAACAATCACTGTCTGTGCACTAATACCTGAGCAAAGGAGACTGGTGTAGAATGTACTCAGATAAGATCTGTAAGTACATATGAGCACTTACTTTCTGTAAGTACATATGAGCACTTACTTTCTGTAAGTACATATGAGCACTTGTATCGTGTTATTTCATTTGGAATGAGGTTGAGGAAACATGAATTTGATTCCTAACTCTGCTTCCTCTAAGTACCAGGAGCCTAAGCAAGACAAAGAGTCTCTACATAATTTTAGGTAGCAACTTGACTAGGTAAAAGGAGGAGACTGCAATCACCAGGAAGGGATTCTGTATGGGTATGTCTGTGAGCATGCTTCTGGGCAAGAAGGGCATAGAGTCAGTTGACTGAGAGGGAAAGATAAGTGTTGGGAAGACATTCATTGTCCAATAAACTGAGGGTCTAGATAAAGAAAGGCAGAGGAAGGGCAAATTTGTCTCCCCAGCCTTCTACAGCCTCTTTCTCATGTCTTTATGTATGAAGGAACTAGACGTCAAAAATGCATCCTGAGCTAGGCATAGTGCTGCACTGCCATCGTTCTAGCTACCCGAGAGGCTGAGGTAGGAAGATCACAAGTTTGAGGCCAGACTGGGTAATTTAGCAAAAGGCTAATAAAGCTATTTTCAACAAGTTCTGGGCATGATAAAACTTGTGATTATTGTGAATGAGAAAGGCCCTAGATTTAATCCTTGTGCTGCCTTCCCCCACATAAGAAGAAGAACTAACAGGAAACTACCATACAACATTGTGTTTCATTGTTTCTAAGTAAACACATAGAGGCAGAAAATAAGAGATGGCCAGAAAACCGAATACTTGTGAACTACATTATATAGAACAATGCAAATATATTTTAAGTACCCAATATGAAGAAGGGAGAAAGTTAAGACACAGGTTAGGATTTATAGCCGAATATCATTTATGGAAATTAAAAATATGCACACACAAATATCATATTTTTCAAGGGCACAGGTACATTGTAAATGTGTATAAGATGTTCAAACTAACTTGAAGGATACATAGTGCAATAATACATAGACCCGGTATAGGAAAAGAGAAATCAGGCCTCTACCACTAACCAATAATGATAACACGCCATGAGCAAGAGAGTACCATCCTTTCAACTCTTTGCTCTGGGGTCATTTGTTAATATGGACAAAAAAGGATCAGTTGTAAGCCTCATTCTCCTATTTCAAAAGATTTGTTAGTAAATGCTACGTCTAACACAAAAGTTGTACTCAGTCTACACTGACCCAGTAGACTTAGAGACCTTCAATGCCTTAAGATAATCTATGCCCACCAAGTTTGCCCTAATCTTCAGTAAATCCAATTTTGCAGAAATCTTGGACATTATGTACTATAGAAAGCTGTATGGTTCTTGATCACATAAAAGTCTGATAGCATCACAGCTGATTAAAACTGTTCCCTACTTCCTTTGTCCTCACATGTTCCCAAGCCAACAGCAGGATGAACCATTTAAAAAGTCATAGCAGAGAGATTCAATCAAAAGTTGTGAAATTTCTCTAAGCTGGAACCTGCTATCTCCTTCTAGATGATACATGCTTGGGGTGTGGTACAGTCACTTGGGAACTTGGTTTCTCTAGATGTAGAATGGAGAGGATTCCTTGTCCTAGTATTTTCATGATCAGGGAAGCCAAAAAGTGAATGCCTCTTTTGCAGTCCTTATTGTATTATATAGCCAAGAGTATAGAATTCGGAGTCATGTGTCTTGGGCTTGAACTTGGGCTCTGTTTGCATGGTTTGGGACACATAACTTCACAGCACTTGGCATTCAATATCTCCATCTACAAAATGAAAAGGATAGTATCTAGCAGTTTCTTAGCATCATGCCTGACAAATGACAACAAAATCAATAAATAGTGCCATTGTGTTATTAATGTTCCAAGTATTATTTATTTATAGAGTTACCATTCTTGTCCACATCATTAGTGAATTACACTCTTTGGAAGTAGATGCATCATGGACAACATATTGCAAGGGTCTGCTCATTAGAAAAAGAATTTTGAAATGAGCAACAAATCTAGATAGCACTTGTCAATAAGAAAAGGACATAGAAAGGGAAGAAAAAACAAAGAAGGAATGGTGGGGGAAACTAGACTGGAAATACTTGGAGCTATTCCTGGTATAGAGTAATTTCTTTCTCCTCACCCTTATTTTCCTCTGTCTTTATAGATAGACAGACAGACAGGCGCGCGCACACACACACATGAATCATTTGTAGATGAGTTATCACAAAACAAGAATTAAATTAAGACCAAATACAGACCTCAGTGAGGTCTTGGCTAGGTCCCCCAAACCATAACTTCCCTTTTTGATCATCCATGAATTCAGATAATTAGCTCTATTCATACTCACTGAATTTCCTGGGTGATATCATAAGTGAAATAATGAAAGGGTTTTCCTTGGTGTAATAGCATACATTGATGATGAAATTGTCATTTATCTCTGCCATTGCAATGTCATGAACTGTGAGATTCAGAGTGATTCTAAAGTTGTGGTAGACTGGGACATGTTCTTTAATACCCTGGATTCATTTTAAAAGCTATTTTAGATTTTGTAGTATGATAACAATGAATAATGTCATCCCAATGATCATTTCTACCTTTGTTAACCCACTTGTGTTTTCTAGAACATTTTCTTATGCATTGTATTGATGCTGCGACTCCTTGGAAGAACCATCCAGTGCAGCAAAAGCCTCCCAAGATGTTCACTAATTTTCTTCTCCTGTTTATCTAATTAAAGATGCTTAATATAATTAGTTCAGGTGTCATTTCTGTCAGGTTAGTTCTGACACTTCTAGACATACACATCAGAACTGAAGTGCCTTGGAATAATGAATTGCAATTCTGAAGAAAATGGCTTTGAGGGCATAAATATGTGCATTGACTAAGGTTTTAATAATAATACTTTCTACTCCTGATTTTTTGTTTGAAGGTTTTAGTTTTAAAGCCATTGATGGGTAACTTCCCATCTCTTTTTCTCCAGCCCTCTAAACTTCAGTTTCATATTTTCTCTTTTGAAATTTGATCCCTGTAGGTTTCTTATGTAATAAAACTAAGATAGATTTGTGCTTCTGTGAATGGTCTGTTTCAAATTTTGTACTAAAGGTTTATACATCATGTATTAGATATCATATATTTAATGCTGAATGACAGTCATTGCATATAGTCAAGTAGTATCCTATTAATGAATTGTACTCTGTTTAAGAGAATTCCATATTCCAGGCAAATTGTTAGACTCAAACATCAGATCCTCATCAGAAAATGACTTGTTCTTGAACTTTTCATCCTCCACCACTGTGAAAGATACATGTCTGTTCTTTATTAAGTGCACAATCTGTGGTATTCTTGTATAGTACAAAAATGAATATTTGTTTTCTTTCTTCTCTTAAATAATTGAAATATAAATTTCATGAAGTAAAAAAAAGATAAAGCAGTTGATGCTTATTGTTTTAGAGAAAAATTTTGTCCATTTCTAGGTTATGAATCCTGAGCCATTTTGTCAAATATTCATTAAATTATTGATCGAAGGGACTGTCCTGAGCCTGGTTCACAGAAGATGTCAATTGCCCTGTTTCTTCCCAAGATGAAAAATAACTTTATTCATGGTACAAAAGAAAAAATGGGACAATTTAGCAGTCCTAAAAAAGCAACCAGATCACATATTTAGTGACTGACCTGAGAAAGATAAAAAATATTTTATGAAGAACTGTGTTCTTCATTGGTAGGTTTGTAGATTTGGTGATAGCAAGATCAGGGATTTTCATCTTAAGTTTTCCAGGTTCTCCATGGACTATGAAGAGAAAGATGGTGAGCAGAAAGGAGGGCAGTTGACAGCAACAATAATAATTATCAACATTCTTTGAGAACTTCCCACGTGCCAGGTACTGCTTCAGTCACTTTGCACAAAGTCACTTTGCATAAATTAACTGTTAATCCTCAGAAGAGCTGTGAGAAGATAGGCTAGATTTTAGCATGAAAACAAATTTAGTAGGGAAATAACGTAAGATACAAATTATTCAAGTATTCTGGTCATTTTCTTTCTGATTTGTAACTGCTCAGGTGCGACACAGACAAGGCCATAGCTTACTGTACCTAGGGCTGGGCTTTTCCAGGTAGTTATGGTGGAGAAACAAAAGGATGCAAAAACATTCAGTAAATAGCATGTGGAAGCAGGAGATCGCAAGTGATGGACCATGAAGTTTAAGCAGGAAATAATAGGATTGGAAAGTTGACAGGACTAACGCATGGGGAAAATAGTGGTGATGAGTCAAGATCGCAGCAAAGTTGAAGAATTGCTGTGTCAGAGTTATTTCCCCATGAGCTAAAAGCGTATGAGTTTGCAGCCGTGAAGGAAGAAGGTGGCACCTGTGATGTTAGTGGATGGGACAGTGTTCAGTGACAAAGAGTTCTAAAGTGCCGTTATGTGGTGGTAACTGAAGTGGCCAGGAGGTATAGCAATAGGCATGATAGGATTGGTGTAGATAAGGGTGAGTAGTGTAGTGAGGGGCAGGGAAGATTTTAGCCATCCTGGAGAAAGACAGTAGAGGCTCAGTTACACCAGTGACAGTGAGGATGGAAGTGTATGAGAGAATGGATTGGGAAAGACTTAGCAGGTAGAAGAGTGGACAAATGCAGCAGATTTGACTGTGGGAGTTCAGAGAGGAAAAAAAAACGTGATGCCCTAATTTTTGGATTAGACCAGTGTTCAAAGATGATGTAGGGTCAGTTCAGCCTCAAAAAGTTACTTGGGAGCAGTGGAGTAATGAGTTGACATGCAGAGTCTCAGATACTTGACAAGTTTAAGATAAATCAGGATGTCTCTGCTATGTATAGACAGGATACTCACATGAAGCTTTCAATAGCACATCTCCTGTAAGGAAGGATTTGCATTTCACTAGGTGACTAATTAACTGAAATAGGGTTTGTGGGAGGAAAGAGTGTTGAAAAAGGAGACATGGAGACAGAATGTTAGAGAAGGCCTCACAGCATAAGAACTGAAGATAAGCTCTCGCTGGACTAGAAATAACTGAAGTGTGCCTACTGGCCAGGCTGGGTAGTCTGCTAAGCCTGCATATAAATAACATCAGGTACAAACTATAAACATATGTTTTCAGAGCTGTGACCACTGTCATTATCTCTGTTATTTATCTTTAGTTTGAATCATCCTGGAAGAAGAAAATCCTGAGGATTTTCTCAATCTCCATCTTCTTACATCAGCATGAAAGGTTTTGTAAGGTTATAGATAAAAGAAATCTACTCATACAAGATTAAAGATATATGGGAATTCAACAAAGAGATATGGAATGTCTTGCTGAATTTTCAGAGAATGAGAAAAAGATGCTTCAAGAAGGGATGGGGCTTGGGGGGCAGCACAGGTTTAGGAATCTCAGCAGCAGAGTGCTATGGGCTTTCATTTTGTAAAAATTAATATTTGATAAAATGGTTCAGAGTATATAACCTAGAAATGGACAATAGGTGGCTCTCCCTATTTCTGATTATTACTCATTTGCTCAGCAAGTATTTATTGATCATTGACTCTGAACCCAGCACTGTGTCTGGTGCTGAGGATAAAAAAGTGAAAAACTTAAGGATGGCTTTGTCCCAGCACAATCTACATTCTCCTGGGAGGCGCAGTCATTAATTAAGTGCACATGCAAAGGTATCATTGCTACCTTGGTCAATGTTATGATCAAAATCCAAGAGCAAAAATATTCAACCCAGCCACAGATTTTATAGAAGGTTTCCATGATGAATTAACCAAAGAAACAACACAGGAAAAATGAAGAGGGAAGTAGGAATACTGGTGTTTCAGGCAGAGGCTATGACATATGGGAAGGCCCTTTACCAACTCAACGTGTGTTGAGTTCAAAGATCCAAGAAGACTACCAGCTGCAGCACTAACATGAAAAGTGAGACGGTTGGAGATGAGAACTGGTAAGGTCACAGTGACTACGGATAGACTTGATAGTTCCTTCCAAGAATAATGGGAAGCCTCAGCTGTGTTTGGAGCAGGGACAAGGTGATCGATTTGTAGATTGACCTTGCCAAGGTATCATTCTGGTCGAATTGTGGTATATAACATGGAAGAACTCAGCTTGCAATTCTAATTTCCCCTGTTTGCATCATGTTATGATTTGTGTCTAGTTGTCCCCCCGAGGCCTCATATAGTCACTGAGGAAACTTCTAGAGTTTGATTAATTCATGACCCAATGCTGGGATTAGGTGTGAGTGATATGCCCACCAATAGCCTGAATGCAGCATAAGGAAGGGAGAGGAGCTTCTCCTACCTCTGTTGCTGCCGCCGCTGCCCCTCTCTTTTACTCCTGCTGTTTCGATCTTTTCTACAGCCACGAACTGCTGCCCTCTGCCATGCACCACCCTGCCTTTGAGCCATCAGAGTATGGTCCGAAACCTCCATCTATTGTGAGCTAAGTAAGCTTTTCCTTCCTTAAATTTGAGCATCGGTATTTTGTCCCAGCAATGAGAGAAAAGTAACTGAGATAGATCAGATGTCCATCCTGGTGCACACACAGTGCAAAATAATGCATGAATTCAGGTGGCAGCATCACTTTCATGATGTGGAAACTTGAAACCCAGAAGGTACCTCACAGTGTCTCTGGCTGGTCCAGCCTTATCTCGTTTTAGTGTCATGTTATGTCTGAGAGGGAGCAGTTATTGTTGCCATTTTATAGAACTGTAAATGAAGACTGAGCACACTTTTAAAGCTGGGATGACTAATTCTGAAGTATATGTACTGTTCTTCATTTTCCTCCCAAATTTCAAAACCCTTCATTTTACATGTGCAATTATCATCATTATCATTACTAACAGAAATAATAACAGTGATCAATTAATAATAATACAGTTGCTATGCACGATTAATATGCATAATATGCTATTCACCAGCCATTGCTCTAAACACTGTATATATTTCATTTATTCATTCATTAACTCTAGAAACAGCCTAAGAGATGAATAGTAGTACCATCTGCACTTTCCAGATAAGTGATTGGAACCCTGAAAAGTTAAGCAGTTTAGGCACATCATTACAAGCAGGTAGCAGAGCCCTAACTGGTTGATCCTAGGTCTGTCTTTCTCCCTCTGCCCCGCTCCCTGTCTCTCTTTCTCTCTCCATCTTTCAGTTTCACAACAAACACATATGAAAAAAGACAAAAATTTATTATGATAATTATTCATTAGTCTTCTCTGGATAGAGAATGTGTACTTTGCGTAACAACCCTGCAATGTTGGTGCCAATATTGTCTCTATCGCTCACTTTAAAAAGACTCAAGAGATGAATTACTACCCGCGTAAACACAGTTCTCACTGGAATGGACAGGCTGTTATGGTTTGTGTCTAGGTGTCTCCCCAAAGCCTCCTGCTGTCTTGGGGTGGCTCCTGGAGTTAGTGATTGACTACTGTGGGTGTGGGAGCTGTACCTGCCCTGGAGCAGGTCCTTTGCATTACAAGGTAAGGAGGGAAGAGAAACCTGCTGCTTGAGCTGCTGCTCCTCCTCCCCTGTCCTTGTGCTCTTGCTCTTTGCCACCACCATGGAAGGCTGTTCTCTGCCTTGCGCCACTCTGCCTTGGAGCCAGCTGAGTATGGACTGAAACCTGCAGTAACTGTGAGCTAAATCAACCTTTCCTTCCTTCACTTTGGGTGTCAGGTATTTGTCTCAGCAACAAGAGAAGAGTAACTGAGACACAAGTCTTAAAATTTTTTAAATATTTTATTTGTTTATGTGATACAGGGTCTCACTATGCAGCTTGGATTTGTAGTAATCCTCCTGTCTCAGCCTCCTGAGTGCTGGGATTATAGGTATGTGCCACCATGCCCAGCTTTGGTGGCTGGCATAGCTTCTGGGGCTGGCATGGCATGTGGTACCAGGGATCAAATTCAGGTCCATGTGCTTGCCAGGCAAGCACTTATACTGCAAGCTCTTTCCATAACCCTAAGAATCAGGTTTTAAATCAAGATTTGCTTTTGATCTCAAAAGCCTTGTTATTAGGATTTGAAAACCATGCTCCACCATCCTCTTGCCACTGGTTCTGTTTCATTGCTACTTGAATGAACCTTTGAGCCTATGTTCCCCTAAAAGTGAAAGGTCAATATGGCTAAAAGTGCATATCAGTGCTTAAGTCATGCCAGCTTCCACTCCATGATATCCACACAGATTATAGACTCTACCATTTTAGAAAAATGTCATGACAAGGAATGGATCTCCAGTATTTTCTGCTTCAGTATAATCTCTGGCATGGAAATGAGTTATTTAGATTGTTAGTGGCTACCACTCTCCGTAAATTGCAAGAGGAAGCTCAGTAGGATGACAGGCGGCACTATTTTGCCCATCCTTTGCTCTCTCTCTCTCTCTCTCTCTCTCTCTCTCTCTCTCTCTCTCTCTCTCTCTTCTAATTTCTGTCTCTTTACCTGTCTCTCTCCCTCTCTCTCTCATTACAATACCTCTCTGAAATTCCCTGTGCCAAGTGGCCATGAATTTTATACATGCACATTCTGAAGTTTGATGAAAGTTCTCCCAACTATTACATTTCCAGGTTACCAAATCTAACATAAATCTCATTCAAACATGCTTAGAACAACATTGTGCCATTGGTTCTTTCATTATGGTGCCTTTTGCTTTATTGTATCATGTATTCAATCAACCATCAGAGCTTTTGCTTATCATATTTTTACCAGAGGATTGAAAACCAGACAAATGAATCTGTAATAGGTTCAGAGATGTTAGAAATTCAGAAACCATGGGCCTAATTGTTCCATCTCCTCATGCATGAAGCCGCCCTTCCTTTATTCTGGAGGACAAAGATAGGATCAGCAATGGAGAAGCCAAAGTTCCACACAAAATTTTAAAGAAAACTGCAAAAACCTCTCAAAGCCTTTTCTGGCTTCTTACTGCTTACAGGTGAAGAAAGAAATGTGTGGGAACATATTCTAGTTTATTTGTGACACAGCTTCTTTTTTTTTTTCTGTTCAACTTTCTGGGTTCCAACACCAGCTATTCCAACCACTTTAAACATCAGCCGATCCCTGGACTATTCATACTGAACAATAGTGTTATCAGCTATTCATGAGTAACCCCTAGGTCTTCATTGATTAGGATTCCTTTTTGCAGTTGGAAATGAAAGGGTCAGCATGTCAGCTGTGAGCAAAAGAACCATGAGTCAAATTTACTTCAGCAAAAATGAATACATTGTTAGACTGTGCATTTGGAAAACCCCAGGTATAGCAGAAACTTCAGGCACGGTTAATTCCCAGGGAGTCATATGAAATTACTAGAATTCAAGTGCTTACTGGCATTCTTCAGCTCTCTCTTCCAGCATTGTTGTCATGATAGGTAAGCCATCTCCTTAGGCTGACAAAAAGGTCCCTGGGATTGTTTGGCTCACATCCTCTAACTCCATCTATGCCAAAGTAAGACAGTGCCTTATTAAAAAACACAAATTTCAATAATTGAAATTAGAGTAGTATGAGTAACTTAGCCAAGTGTCTCTGTAGGAAAGTCACTAGTCTGCCAACCAATGGGAAACTGCAACCATGTTCAGAGAGGATCTTTTTGTTGTTTTTGTTTTTCAATATATTTGATACAGTGTCTCACTATGCATCTCAGACTCTTAGTGATACTCCAGTTTTCAGCCTCCCCAGCTCTGGGATTACAGGCATGCGCCACCACATCTGGTCTCAGCTCACCCAGGGTGGGGCCAGCACAGCAGTGGTCCTGGGGATCATACTCCAGTCCTGCATTTACCTAAGCAGGCGCTTAGTCTGCTCAGCTATATCACCCACCCCAGAGTGAATCCTCTTGACACAGAGCATTTGTGCTCCAAGTAATGAACTGATCTCCAACATCTTATCTCCTAAACTCTGGAGCCAGATATCAAATTTTTATTTACCATTATGCTTTTATTGATATTTTAGAGGATAAGTATTTCTTTGTGGAAACATCTTTGAGAAACTTGAGTTGATTAATGAACCTTGCAAAAGCTGTGCATTTTCTTGGAAAGCTGAAACAATCTCTCAAAGCCTGGTTTGGCTTCCTATTACTTATAGGTGTAGAAAGAACTTTAACTGAATTCATTGCCCACATGGCCTCTAAGGGCATAGACATTTGAGCCTCCAAAGAAGGTAGTCTTACTTGAATTGGGTGATATTTGATGGACTTAACTTCGAAAACTAGGATCCAGAGATGGGCAAAGAGGCAGAAAGAATGAAAGCACCTATGAATATTCATCAACATATTGAATATTCTATCTTCACTCAAGCAAAACCAAGTCCTCTGCCCAATATGTAGTCCACAACTAAGTGGATGGCTCTTTAGGATTGTTCAATGGCAGATACAGGAAATGCATTTCTTAATTTTAAAGCTGGTTATTCCATTATCTGCTTGTGATGGGTGAGAGCCATCTTCATCTATTTCAAGAAAATATTGCTGTATGATGTTACAAGCTTTCGACAAACTCCTTCCTCTCCAGGATCAGAATGATTCACTGATTTTTTTTGTTTTGTTTTGTTCTGTTTGGTGGGGGGGGAAGATGGACTTGGTAAAAATTTTAATTAATTCAAATAATTTTATCTTTATACCTTTTGTGCATAAAGTTCTACTGCCACAAAATGTCTATCATAGAAACTGAATGTGATTTGATTAAGTTATTGGTCATTTCTTTATATACCTCCATGATCTGCAATCTTAAGTCTTTACTTCGTAGAGACCACAGTTAATTCTTCATAACCCAGAGAAGGATAACTGATACTTCTCCACTTTCGACTTGGGTAAAGTTGGTTTTATAAATGCCAAGTGACAGACCTGAATGTGCCTGGACAGGTCTGAGCAAAGTAGCCAAGAAGTCTTGCTTTAGCTCCCATAAAGGAGGAAACCAGGGAACTTTTGATCTAGAAGACTGCAGTTTGGAGCCTCTTCCTTCAGTATTAACTATAATTAGCGAGAACCATCCATATGCCGACTTTTCTCGGGCCAGATGGGTAGTTGTCAGGCGGCACATGATCTTTGCTTCACTTTGAAAGAGACATGAGTAATCCTAGAGATATTAATCCAACAAAAGCTATATTTGTCTTCATTTTTTTGATTGATAGCACATTTCTATTTCTTCAATTGCTTCAGGGGACACAGAGAAAAAGCCACAAGATAGTCTTCCTCAGAGCCTAAGAGCAAGATCATGGCTCCTACTGGATTCTGCAACCCGATCCTCAGCTGGCCTCGGTGATCCTCAGAGACACCAAACATCACATCATCCAATATTTGACTTTTACACCTGTCTGTGCCACTTAACAGATGAGGAGACTAAGGCCCAGGTGAGGTATATTCCTGACACCAAACAAGTTAAGGATGGAGCTGGAGTGACCATCTCATGTGAAGGTGACATCTCTTTGTCACCTTCTGAGGCAGCATGTTTCTTTCATTCTCAAAATATCAAAAAGTCTATGCTTATCCTAGGAGATGACATTGCCTTAAGAAAGAAGCAGAGGGTAGGAATAGGAAGTGTATATGTAGTGGAGGTGGAATTACAAAGTAATCAGGATTCAAGGTATTTGAACAAAAAACATACTCCATTTACCTCTCTTTCCTTAGAAGCTTTCTCTCTCATCACATCTCTTGTCTCTTAACTCCATTAGCCTCTTGTGCTATCCTGGTTAGTCTTCTCCATGAAATATGGGAACATCACAGAGAGTGCCAATCTGATTGGTCCTCTTACTATTCATCAAGCTAATCGGCTTCTCTCCCTTGTGTCAGGTGATCTCAGTTCACTGAGCAGCTCACTGACCCAGTGGAGGAGCTACAGACATTTCCCTGGCCCAGTCTTTAAAAAGTCTTAAAAACTTTAGAGATCCAAATCAGAAATTTCAGCTACTATATAAAAGGAAAATATTTAAAGCAGGGATAGCACCCAACTGTGACTTTGACTAAGACACTGATTGCTCTGAATTTCAGCATCTTCATACAGAAAATGAGGACAGTACTTCCTACTTGCCTGAGTAGCTCAGAAGATCAAATAAGAAAATATCCATAGTAATGGCTTGGAGAATTCCTAGTACACAGTAAACGTTGATATTCTCCCCTGAATAATTTCTCTAAGGCATTATCACTAAGCTATTAATGTAGGTTGCACCTTCAATAATTATGCATCACTCTTGTTCCTTGTCCTAAGGACATTGCCTGGGTTCTTTCCTTGCCATGGGGATTATCCTCATTATCTTTTTATGCTCCCTATTAACCCCCAACTACTCCTTCATGTTTAAAACCCTACATTTCTTCCACATTTGATTTTTGGATGATAGATTCTCCTATTCTTTTCCATAAGAGACTTTAACAGGCTCTGCTCACTTTTCCTCTGAGCTAGAGGTACCAAACATGTTTAACCCGAAGGCTGTGATGGTGCGATTGTAACTGAGTTTGATATGGCATTCTAAGTCCAAATTCAGTGGGAAAGAATTCCATGATCTGTTAGCAAGCACAGAGTGGATAATGGTGACCCTCCTTCCACCTCTATGCTTATCACATTAATTTGCCCCACAATCATTCTAGAATTGTTTCCACATTACGCTGATGGTCATGATACAGGGAAAATTGTGGGGAGCCACTAATGCATAAGCCTCCATTGCTGCTCATCATACACTCAAATCCTTTATACTCTGATTCTTTAGATGCTCTATTGTTATGTAAAAATATGTGAGGTGTAACTTATTCATAAGGAAAACATACACACTAGGCCACCTTTCCTGGGTAGTTGAATGACTTAGGTCATTAGAATCTTTCTCAATATCATTATTTTTGTAGTTATGAGGACTTAACCCAGGGCCTTGCACTTCCGAAGCAAGTATTCTGCTTTTGAACTACATGCTCAACACTCCATTTCATTTTGGGAAAGGGTCTCAGTATTTTGACTTCAAATTTATGGTACTCCTGCCTCAGCCTTAGCATGTGTAGAAGAGATTATAAGTGCATGCCCCCGTACCTAGAGTACTCCATCTCTCTCAAGAGTTTTCAGTAACTCATACAATTAAGTAAAAAAACTGCAAAAATAAGTTATATCTGTTTCACCTTTTAGGCTACAATTGCACTAACATTATTAATAACTACTCTTGGGCTGGCCAGATAGCTCCACGGATTACAGTGCCTGCTTAGGCAGAGTGTAGCTGTTGGGGTTTGATCCCAGACATGCCATGCCGGCTCTGCCTGTGGGGCATACTGAGATGGCAATTGAGACTGGGCATGGTGGCGCATATTTGTAATCCCAGCACTCAGGAGCCTGAAAACAGGAGAATTATAACTGGTCTAATGTAATGAGACCCTGTCTTAAAATACAAAATAAATAAATAACAAAAAAAATATAACTTTTGTATCTGACAAAGTCAGTCAGGTCCACTCGGGATTTGGAAACCATGTACAGGAGTTTGTAGATCTTTTGTCAGTGTCGGCAATCTGGATGAGTAACAGCCATTGCTTGATCGATTTGCTCTCTGTGAAAGCCTGAGAGAATGTCCTCTCTAGGTGACTCTCCTTAGGCCTACTATAGATCGCCAATCACCTTTCTCAGTGGCCCCATAATCTTCTTGAACAGAAAATATGTCTTACTTTATCTTGGTCTTAACCATCCAACAGAAAAGTATAAAAACGAGGTATAAAAAGTAAAGACATATTAATATGCTGAACTGTAAAAGGCTCAAGTCAGCAACTTCTGACATTACCAGCTCCATGGATAACCTACTACTATTATGGACTATTGGACTATATTGAAATATTTTGCTGAATTCATGCACCTACAAGATGTGAATGGCAATGGAAAACCCTCCTCTGACAAAACTAAACAAAATGAGGATATAAATGAAGATCCATTTTGTAGCAAAAAAAAAATCTATATATCTATATCTATATCTATATCTATCTATCTATCTATCTATCTATCTATATATATATATATATATATATATATATAATAGGATAGATATACCACTACTTTTTTTTAGTTCAATGAGAAGAAAGATTTATAATAATAGTGTTTAGACCAGATATCATGTCTGCATCTTGTACTCTGAATAACTACTATGAAGACAGCAATATGCAATGTAGTAATTATTGTAACTGTCCTACTAACCTGTTTTGAAACTATCTCATTGCTATTTATTTTTCAATAAAATTAACTTTAAGAAAAGAAAAAATAACTACTCTTCAGGAAATACCATTTCCTGTCTACCAGGCACTGTTACAGATGCACAGCATATGTCTTATTTTACTTTATAACAGCAATACAAGGTCAGTCCTTTTATACTGACAATGAAGATTTTGTCCATATTGCATCAATAATTATTTACTCCAATTTGAAGAGGACAAATAAATACTAACATCATTTCATCTATTCCTCATAACAATCCCAGAATAAGAAACTCTTTACTGGCCTGTTATGGTTTAGATCTAAAATGTTATCCAAAAGTTTCATGAGCTTGGAGTTGGGGCCTGGTTACTGGACGTGTGACCTAGGAGTGTCTCCCTATTCCTGGCACCCTCCTGTCCCTGCTCCTGGATGCTCTTCATTGAGCAGCTTTCCTTCACCATGTCCCTCCACCATGCCCCCTTCTGCCTCGGAACCAGCCAACTGTGAACTAAACCATGAGCTAAAATCAACCTCTCTTCCTTTAAGTTGTGAATGGTGAGTAGCTTGTCCAAAATGATGGCCAAGTGAGTAATTCATGGTCCACTTTATTGAGAAGAAAAGTGAAGCCCAGAGAAATGAAGACCCCCTACTAGCAGGACTGAATTCTAAAAACAGAGAGTTATTTTCTTCCCACCATCAGCCCTTGTGTCCATTAAGGTGAGTGTTGTTCAGCACTAACAGACTTCAGAGAGCTGGACCAATGACTATCACCAAAATATACTTCCTTCTCTTCAAGAGGGAAACAAAAAGGCTCCAGAAAAAGAGGAAAGCAAACACAGTTTGTTGGCCAGCAACAAATATCTATGCTCCATGAAGAAAGATTTTGCATTCTAATCTTTGATGGGGAACTGGAGGGAATGTTGGTCTCAAAATCTAAAGATCCCAGCTACCATTCACAGTCTGGGCATCTGAATGTGACTTGGAAAAATCAAATGGAATGAAAAATGCAAAAATAATGAAAATGGTGCATTTACGTTCTGTGGCTATAGTTACAACAGAGACAGTTTGCAGATAAATAAGATGACCTTTTCTGTATCAAGTTATTTATTATTCTTTGTGTACTTTTAGCCTGGAAGTATAAAGTAGAAATTATGTGAGGAAGTAGAAGCCTTGGAAAAATTGTTCCTCCAAACACCATACTTCTACTTCATTTTGTTGATAAAGTTTAGATGGTCAAATTAAGATGAGTTAGTTTCTGTACCAGATGTTTATGTAGCAGTTTCCTTCTGTTCCTAATGTTTTCAAATGTCACTATGAGTCTCTCTCATCCAAGCCTTTTAGTAGGTGACTGGAGATGTGTCTTATCAGCTCTCCGAAGTTCGACAACTTGTCCCTTCAAAAGAATAATGTGGCTCTTGGCCCTAGTAATCAAAAGTTTTATAAAATTCCCAGATGTTTCATCTGTCCTGAGTGCCACTACATAAACATGACATAAACACAGACTTGAAAGCTTCCCTCCCCCCTGAGATCAGCAAGGTGGTGCCTGTAACCTATATACATCCACATCAGCCATCCACCTGGAAAGGAGCTTGGGACATACTGATAGTTCTATCAAGATAGTAAACAACTTACCCATTACTGAAACCAGCTTCATCTTTTCTGTGTTACTCAAACAACCAAGAAAGGCTTTGGTTGCAACTGGAAAGGTTCATAAACTGAAGAAGATGGAAAATTTGACACTTAGATAGATGTTCCAATCACAAACATGCTCTGATGACCTCCAATTCTGTTCAAGGTTCAAAAATAACTTGCTCTTTCCCCTTTCTTTAGTGAGAGGTAGCTCATCTTGGCCTTTGACTTCTACAGATGAACCTCTTGCTGAGTGAAGAAGCAAGAATGGGTGGACAATGTGAAATGGTAAGAACAGACTTCAAAAAAGGAGACAATCTGAAGCAGAAAGATTCCTGAGGCAGTTCAGTAGACACTGGGCATCTCTAGAGTTGTTGGTGGCTCAAACTCTGGGCTTCTCTGGACCAAAAACATCATAAAATGCATAAATAATGCCAGGAATAATATAAGAATACTCAGAGGCAAATGGCCAGTAATCTTATTTCGCTTCTATATAAGACTCTACATAAGGTTTCTAAACACCCTTCCAGAACCACACCCTGCTGGATATTTTTCATTTACAACTTCCTCTTCTCTTTCTTAGGATACTTATCTACACAGTGGCCCTTGGGACATTAGAGGTCTATCTGAATATTGCAGCACCCTTGATACTCTAATGGAAAGATCCTTGCCCTTGTGTTTGGAAAACACCATTTCTGATCAAAGTTAAGCTACTTTAGCAACATATGTGGGTCTTTGAGGTAGTGTAAGAACTATCCAGGCAATTAGAGCAATCTAGTCATTCCCCTCTTATCATCTTTCACACTTATAGTGTTTTCTCACCTGTCCTCTTAATGTTTCTTCAGCGAGAATTGGGGGTTTCTCTGCAGGAAGCTGAACATTCAGTCGTGTGTGTGTGTGTGTGTGTGTGTGTGTGTGTGTGTGTGTGTGTGTAGGGTAAATCATCACTTCAAAATTATTAAGACACTAGGTAGTCTAGATCTCTCTAAGTTCCAATGTTGGAAGTCTTGAATCTCCTAAATCCTCTCAGTCTCAGGCAAACTGGGATAGATGATTACCCTAGAGATTCAGCTCTGCCTCTTCTAAAAGACTCATCTTCTTCTGGATTCCCATTAAAGGTCTGTCTGATTTCTTTCCTTCTAGTGTTATCTCTTTAACTTGAAATTTAACTCCAGCCATTTCTCTTGACTTCTGATTCCCTCCTCCAACCCCCCAAATACCACTACCTAGTTTCTATGCTTGCCTGATTCACATGAGATGCCAGTGGCTGAAGATCAAAGGGGAGGACATCTGTGAAGGGGGTTGGGAAGGAGACACAGAGTGTGAAGTCCACCTAGTGGACACAGAACACTACTCCATATCTTTAACATATAACATGCAATCAATCATCACATGTTATTAGGGTTTCCACACTCCACATTCTCCCACAAAAGAGATCAAAGGCCAGAGAAATTAAGTCAGTCATCAGAAGTCACACAGCAAATGGACAATGGTGCTGGACTCAGAGTCTAGCTCTTCCATAGAGAAGGGAAAAATTCATCCTGGAGGAGAAATTTGGTATTATTAATATAAAATTTTCCAAACTGGTAAGCCAAGAAGGGGAAAAAATCACTGTGATTCAGAAGCGATGAAGAAGCAACATGGGAAAAATAAAAAAAAATATTCATGTCTCTTTTTAAAAAATTATTCAGGTTACTTTGTAACTTTGAAATATAAAAAAATGCATTGTGTATAATTTGATTTGCCCCCAAAATTATTGTTTTTGGTGTATTTAAAAATGTAATAACATAGGAAGAAAGAAGAAGGTTTTGAAGAAATAGATTTTTGGGGAAAAAATTAAAGTTCTTTAAAAAAAGTCGTAGTAAGTAGATGGTTTCTATTTTTTAATCAGATGTTCACAATTCTTTTTTGCACACATTAACACTTCCCACCCTCTATTAACCTTCAGGAGCCTTCATCCTGACCTTCAGAGGCTCCTCCACTTGCCCATAAAGCCAATAGGCAGTGGGTATCTGTACTTACTCCCATAGCTCTCCAGCTATGTGACACTGTATTTCTGACACCCTCATCTTTTCTGATTCTTTATAAACTTTCAGCATATTGTCCTGTTTCCTACTCATTATCTCTTAAGGGTTCTGCCTACTCATAATTAACTTCTCTTTGTGGTGCCGCATCTGCAGTCACTCCTGGTGATGATGGGCATTTTGGTCATCTGAGTGCTGAGATAGAACAAATGTTACTGTCAGAATACTGTCTCTTTTAGACATAGAGGGGTGAGCCCAGGAAGCTGCTCCCTTCCCTTACCTGTGCAGCTGACAGCTACTGTCCTTTAGCATGATCCTAGCTTGCTAAGTGCTGCATCTGTTGTGAAGTAGATATCCTTCCCATTCAAACTTTCAGCAACCTACATGGCCAGAGGGGTCCTAAGAGGGGATGATGGGAAATTAAGAAGAAGCAAGACAAACAAAAAGGAAGCTGGAACCAGGTGAGACCTAACCTCTCTGAAAAAGAGGCAGTGACAACCTCGCATGGACTGGGTCTTTATTTATGTACAGTAAAAAGGGAGAAGGAGTAAGTGACATGGTTGAAAGTGCAAGGTCTCAAGGTTTCTCTGAGAATGCTGAAAGCAAGACTTTCTCAAACTATCCATGCTGCAGTTAACAGAGAGAAACAATAAGGCTGGACACCTGTTGATATGCCACTGAGCTAGAGGTCAGTGTGTTTATATGGCCTGCCTCTGGCATGCCATGTTCCTGGAGCTTACCAATCTTCAGCTCAGCCACAGCTCAGCCACTTCCCACAAACTTAGTTTTAAATTTTTATTAATATATGCTTGTGGGGCTAGCCAAATACCTCAGCAGATTAAAGTGCCTGGAAGTAAGTACTGGGAGTTCGATCCCTAGACCTGCCATGCTGGCTCTGCTTCCCAGGGCATGCTGAGATGGCGACTGAGGTTGGGTGTGTGGCATGGGCCTGTAATCCCAGCTCTTGGGAGGCTGTTAAAGGAAGATCACTACAGGTCTGATCTAGTAGTGAAACCCTGCACACCCTGTAAACTCTTCTCTAAAATACAATATATATGTTTGTGGTTAAAAAAAAAAAAGTTAAATACTACCTATCATTAAAAGCCATTTTCTATACAGAGAAACTTCTCTTGTAACATACTATAGAAATTATCCCTCAAAGTACAGATTTAAGAAGTCATTCTCAAAGTCTTGGGAGAAAGCTCAGAGTCTAAGTACTGTCTTGCAAGCTCAAGGACCTGAGTTTGATCCCCCAGTACCACATGCCGTGCTGGCCCCAGAACGGGGTGTTGTGGCACACATCTATAATCCCAGGACTGGGGAGGCTGAAATGGGAGGATCACTATGAGTACAAAGTGTGCAGCAAGGCCCTGTATCATCAACAACAAAATAAATAAATAAATAAATAAATATCATTTTTAAGTGTATTCTCTTCATAAATATTGAGATAGCTAGATACACAAGTGAATGAAAATATAAAGGTACTTTGATATATTACGTACATTCAGGAAGTATATGATAAATTAACTAAATGAAAAACTTCCTATTTATTCAGTCTCCCACTATGTTGGGCAGCATACGTATACTTGAGTGGATCTGAAAGCTTTTACATTTGAGGAAGAAAAGCAGATAAATTTTCTGCTGTTTAGAATCTGCTTCTGGGCAGTCTCCTTAATCACTTGTAGAGAAAATCACTTGGGGACTTAGTGTGTGTGCACACAGAGATGGACCCTTTTGTCACAGAATGAATAAGACAGGCTGGGTATCACAGTTCATGGGGAAGGCAGATTCCTCATACATTAATACAGTACAATGTAAGAAATGCTGAACTCAAAGATACTGGGAAATGATTCATCAAAGAGATTATTGGAAGTCTATAGAATGGCTCAATTTCAGAGCCCAAAATAAATTTAGGAACCAGTTCTATTGTGTCATGGAAAATCCCACGAAACAGACCTAAACAAGTCCATGTAGAGTGACAGAACTGGGATTTTTGAGTCAAATACAGACCTATTTAAGGTCACCATTGAACTTCACCACTGAATTTGGTTCAGTTCTTTTCTAGTCTGGCTTGACCAGAATCACAGAATCAAGTTCATAAAGCAAAGCACTACTTCAACTCTGTCATGTGACAAACATGCTAGTATTTCAACAGCACGCACCAGCAAGCACTCATTTAGTTTAAGCTCTGTGGATTACTGGAACATGGGCTAGGGCAAGCTGGCATAGCTCTGCTCTTCTCTATGTGCCTCTAATCCCTGCCCCAGGAACATCATTCTCCTGGTATGGAGGTCACGCAAGAGGGCAAAGGGAAACAAATGACTTCGGAAGTGATAGTCTTGGAACTGGTGCAGTGTTGCTTCTTCCATTCTACCAGCTAAAGATCACAAGGCTGAACTGAAATTAGAGGATGAGCTTATAGAAACTTTTCATTTATTGAAAGAAAGTAAAAAGTTATCATGCAAAATCTGGAGGTAGAGCAAGAGATGAATACTTAGAGTCAATGATGCAATCTACAATGTGGATTATTAACTCATGTCCCTTGGCCACAATCCAGTATGGTAGACTGCATCTTAGAGGACAAAAAAAAAAGGTTTTAGCAAAGCAAAGTTGAAACACGCTGCTGCTATGCCCATGTCAGCATGTCTGATATTGTCAAGGGAGAAACTGACGAGTCTGAAAGCTGGCATTTAGAAGTTTTTTTTTTTTGTTTTTTCCATTTTAAATCTATTTCAATATACCTAAGATTCTTTAAAGATGTGCAAATGCTGGTAAGGGGAACTTGCTCCAAGTTCACTTAGAACCTGAAGATCGGGAAAAGGGAGCAGAGGTATATTTAGGACAGGAGAAAAGGCAGTTGCTTGCTTCTCATCCGTGTTTCACAAGTGGAACCTTCCACTATTGTTCAAAACTAATACATGAACTCAGTGTTGTTATAGGTATAGCTAAATATTTTAAGATGATATAGTGTCAAAGTACAATTCTGAGTACCATCCCCAACAAAGATAAAACTATGCCATTTATGATCTTACTGATCTACTAAGTGAAGGTACAGATGCTACCCCAAGTTCCAGGCTCTTCCTCTTTGATTAGGACTTGGCTATAAACTTTGATGTGTAGTATGGATAGGAAAGAAGTGGTAGACACCAGCTGGAGAAATCACAACGTGGATCATTACCTCCACAGGGATCACACCTGCTATTTCTGAGGCAAGACTTCTGACAATTAGTAAGCACTATGGCATGAACTAAATAACTGCTATGGTGCCACTTGACACCTAAATTATATATGATGAACAAGAAGAAAATTTGCCTAGTAGATATTGAGTAGGTTTTGCTTGGGATTAATGGGTAATACAGACATTCTGAGTTGATTCACTGAGTGACTAGTAACAAGGCATTAAAAAGGAAAGAGGAGGAGCCAGGGAGATGGCTTACTAGAATAAGTGCTTGCCTGGCAAGTGCAAGGGCATGAGTTCAATCCCTGATTCCCCAAAAAGAAAGGAAAGAGGATAAACAAATAACTACCTATACATGGATCTCCAATGATGTGCTGGATTATTTTACATCACTTTTTCTCACCACTCCATTATGGTAGGAATAGACACATGCCCAGCCAATCAGATTCTTTACTGGGGGTCTTATGTAAAGTGACATAAGGACAGCGGAAACTGAAGATTTGTTTATTGCAATGACAATGATTAAGTAAGACTATTGAGATGAAAGCCAACTTGACTGGGCCTCAGGGTACCCAGAAGTCAGATGTTCTTCTTGATGTGTTTCTAGGTAAAAAAAAAAATTATATTTGAATAGATGGATTAAGATTGACCTCTCTAACATGGGATACCTTATTTAACCCCCTGAAGGCTCTAAATTGTTAAAAGGCACCAGAAGAGAGATTTTATTCTCTCTGACCATCTGTCTCTTCCTTTAGTAGGACTAAAAATTAACATCATTAGCTTTGCTGGTTCTCACGCCTTTGGATTCAGAATGGAACCCACCCTCCAGCTCTCCTGGATCTGGATAGAGGTGATAAAGGTAGAGGTTTAACTCCTACTGGTTCTGTTTCTATGGAGAACCGTAATTAATATAACCATGGAGAAGCTCATGCTGCTACCAAAGTCTCTTGGATATGCACAGATACTTGTACTATCTGTTTCCTACTGGAAACTGTTCCTTAGTTTTGTAATTAATTCATTTTTAAGTGATCAAGAGCCAGACTCCATTGTTTTTGACTAAAGAACCATAGGTGATAATGCAACCCAGCAGGTATATAATTACCATTTTCCTTTAAAAGTTAAAAAAAATCTTCAAGTCTAGAGATGAAATTGCTCAAATAGTCACATTGTTAGTAGCACCAGAATCAGAGCCAGAATCTGAACATGTCTTCTTGTATCAGCATGAGTTCTTTCTCTTTTTCAAAAATCTTTGGTGTCCCCAATCAAAAGTTGGGAGAATAGATGCTGGAAACTGGGCTTGAACCCCAGCTGGAGCTGTTCACCAATTCTTAAACTTCAGAAACTCTAATAGCCAACTTCTTGGTTCAGCTGGAGCAAAGAAGACACTAAGAAATCAAAGATAAACAGCTGATCAGTTCTAATTCAGAGCTAATACTAAACTGATGGACTCCCACTAAATCATTGGTAGGGGGTCTGATGCTTCAGGGAGGTGGAAGACTGAATGTCTCTGTTGGGTCAACTCTGGATGCAGACTTCATAAGAATTCATTGCTAGGCAGATTCATGGCTGTGAAACTGGTCACATTTCATTTAAAAGGGTTCACAACTGAAAAAGAATGAGTATCCACATTCATCAAATCTTACTTTACAGTAGGCACTGTCCAACATTTTTTCCATAGATTGTCTCCTTTGATTGTCACATTTGATATCAGCATTTTAATTCTTAGTTTAGAAAATAAAAACCAAACAGAAAATTAAATAACTTCAATACAGTGTCTAAGCTGGGGCTTCGATTTAGACAACCTAGTTCTTAAGTAAAAGAAGTTGCTGGGCCTCAGATGATTGTGTCAGGAAACTCCTGCCTGTATACTTGCTTCTTACAGTGGTGATTCAGACCCAGCGAAAACAGAAATTAAGACACTGGCTTGGAGCCGCACAGTTTTATTGACTGTGTGGTATCTGCCATGATCATGACACAGGAGTCGAAAACTTTGCAGGCCAGGTTTGACTCACAAAGATTTTATAGTTGCAATTCATAATCATGTTTCTAATTTCTCTTATCCTACTGAATTTTGTTCCTTTTCAAAATAAAAATTTGAAACCATGCATCTCTCTAGATTGGGATGAGAGGGAGGAAGGGGGCCTAAGGAAGGTCATCCTATAGAGCCAGCTGCTGCTGTCCCCTTCCCTGACCTGATATGTTTGGTCCCAACCTTTGACATTTCAAATGCACATTGCCTAGCTTCTTTGGCACCTCTACTGAACTTCCATCCTATAGTCTGCATTTTGTATGCGAAAGAAGAAATGAACAGATATTTCCTGTGTACCTACCCACAGCTTTCAGGGGGTCTCTAATGTGCTTTGAGCCTGGAGCCCTAATCAGTCAGCTGAATTAGCTGCTAAGAGAGGAAAGGATGAGAAACCATTATGCAGATGCCTGGCTACTCTCAGGGATTTTATGGCTCCTGGGGCTTTAGTAGCATTAGAGAAAGACTATAGCTTTGAGGTTCAGTCCATGTTCATTTTCAATTCCCTCTCCCTATTAGATCACAATATAATCGTTACTATTATTCTTCAACACTGCCTGATTTGCTGATGTGGTTGACTGAACTCAGTGAAGGCATTCAGCTTCTGCAAGGCCACTTCCATGTCTTTAAAGTGAGAGTAATAGGCCATATAGGTGGCAATATTGTTACAAGAACTGAAGAAGAGAATTTTGTCATACCTAATTGCTAAGACATGTACACATGCAGACACGTACAATGGATAATAACAATTCTGTTATGTTCTTCAGAGCACTTATTGAGCATCGTATGTCAGATGCAAATAAAACATTTCATTATTATTAACCCCTAGATTATACGTCTTTTGGGGTTACATTATATTTGTGACACATAATACATTCACTTGGGGGGAATAGGTACATAAACCTATTGCATCTTGATTTTTTTCCCTTCCCCTCCTTTTAAAATGTAATTCTTATTATCATTGCATCACAACCAGAATTCTAAAAAGTTAAGTATTTCCTCAAGGGTCACATAGATATCAATTAGTAGATACTATATTATTGCGACTGCTAAGTTTGTCGTGTGGAGCTTAGTGTACTAGCAACACATAAATCCTATCTAGATAGTTCAACACATGCAGGCAGAAATATATTCACAGGTTCCCATTTGAATATTTAAGGATCTTACACTGTGCAATGCATAGACTAATTGGATTATAGAATTTCCCTCTTCCTTCTACTCTCACAATGGCTTTTTCATTAGCATTCTGCCTTTTAGTGCTCAGCTAATCTGATAAATTAACACAGGTGGGATGTTCATAATGACTTCACCTTGCCAAGGATAGCTGTATTTTAACAGATGAATTCTGGGCACTACAATGCAAAAGTTGCCAGAATTATTTGCTCTTAGAGGAATTTCAAGTTGGTGGTAGGAAGACAAGAGAGATAATTCTAGGAAAAACATGTTCATTCAGTAACATGTTATTGATTACCAACTATGTGCCATTTATCACACAAGACTCTGGAGAGAAAGCTATAATGGGAGAGACATGGTGTTTGACTGCAAGATACGTCAGTCTGCTGTTTCAGTGGTTCTTGACACACACTCCTAATGTCACATCCAGATGGGTGGAGCTGGTCATATCTGAGGATTATAACTTTGCTTGGAGCCTTCTTTAACCCAGAATCCTGCTCCAGTCTGTCAAATAAGATAACTGCTAGTAGAATAGATGATTTAGATTTAGATTAAAATTTATTAAAATCAAAATAAAATTTCAGTTCTTTGGTTATTCTAGCCACATTTCAAGTGCTCAATACCTCCACCTGGCTGATGGCTACCATTGTGAGTGACATATTTCCATTAATGGCAAAAGGTTCATTGAATAGCAACAGACGGGGCATCAAAAAATGATAGTTTAGAGATACCCTCTTATGCAAAGGGTAAATGAAAGAAGGAATCACCCAATGAGTTCCTGGTCAGTCCATGCATAAATGGAAACTTTCAGTGCCTTTGCCAAATTGTTCTCCTAATTCCAATCCTGTCCCATCCAGTTTGTCAGTCACCCTCAAGAAACCAATGGTAATAAGTCATTGATTTCAGGTTCAACATTGCTTTGAAGATACTAGGAACCAGACTTGGTCTTCAAGCAAGGCTGTTCCTCAGAAGAGTTTTCATTGTCACAGAGGCTGCTCATATCAATAATCACAACAAAAGTAAGAATAGCAGCTCCCTTCCACCCATGGCTCTTGTTACAGGGCTAAGCATGTAGCAAGCATTATCTGTTTCAAGTTGCTGAAGCAACACCAATAATTAGTATTGTTCTTTCAGGTGTGGAAAACCAGCTCTTGGAAAGGTGAGGTCACTTGTCTAAGGTCACCACCTGACTATACAGAGAGAGACCTATCTTGGAACCTGAGTCCCTTGACCTCTGAGCCTGTAATTGTTCTGTCTGCTTTCTAATTAACATTTCATTTTAAAACTTCATCTTAACAGGATATGAAACAATTAGCATTGCAGATTTTTCCTCTTTCTTGGCCTTCCTTCAAATTCAAATATCAAAACAAATATAAAACCAAAGTTTAAACAAGAACCTTCCCTGCTGGAGAAGCTACACACATTCTATTCCTTGGCTGTGCTATTTTTCGACAGTTGTGTTCACTTCTCTGCACTGCAGTCTCTGGACTCCCCTGCAGGTCTCAGAAGGACCAGGAAGGAGCCATAGCAGAGGCTTCTCCGTGGATGATATGAATCGTAAGGTTGGATTTTGAGAAACCCTGGTGCCTGCCCCTTTCCAGGGTGACAGGAAGAAGGAAACAAAGGCAAGAAGGCTTTCTTAAAGTTGGGTTCCTTCCAACCACAGCCTCAGCTGTGCCACACCACATCTGTGTTGGGCAAGGGAGAGAGTCAGCTTTATTCTTATGCAACAAAGTGTTATCATCTCTTATTCATAGAGAGCTTACCTCATAGTGTGTTTTAGACAACTAAAATATTCGTTTGAGAGTTCACCCAACGAATCTCCTAGGGCAGAAGAAATGCAGCTGGCTGGAGATCATTTTCACCAGAAATTGCATTTGTTGTGCAAAAATAAATGTGGTGAAATGACTCCATGGGGATCACCTGCATGCAAATGGATCAGAAGACAGGGAAGTCACCTTCTGAGCCACACTGTGGAGGGCTTTGTGTGTCAGCGAAGGAATTTTGGCCTTAATTTAGAAAGGGACAAGGATTCTAGAAGTAGAACTGTTTGTTTAGTTTTAGCAGGAGATTGTTATGATCTGGGCTTATTTTGTCTTTGTGCAAATATTAAGCACCTGTCTTGTGCCAGGTATCCTTCCAAGCCCTGCACAGGTTGAACCAGACACGCACAGCCAGGCTTTCATGGAACTCAGACTCATTTAGCACAGTGATTTTTATCTGGAGACCTCTGGAAATATTAGAGGCATTGTGGGTTTGCATAATTGGCAGTTGTGGGTTCGGTAATTGGTACTAGAATTTAGGATAGGGGACCAGAGATTTATTTAAATATATGGTGATGTGCATGAGAGCACCACACAAGAAAGAACTGACAAGCTGTCAGACAGTGCTGAAGCTAGAAAATCCAGATGTATTAAATTACACATGCAGGACCTTGAATAACCTCTGGCTCACCCACCCCTTTCCAGGATGGCAGAAAGGAGAAACAAAGGCAAGAAGGCTTTCTTAAAAATATTATGCCACCTTGCACTTAAAGCATAGTATAGTAATGAGGGTATAAACTATGTACATAATGAGTCAAATAAAATAAGGTATTTGTGAAACAGCTTTGGAATTACTCATTTAGAATTGCACCCAGTGTCAGATACTATATATTCCAGTTAGATCGTTCGAGCCCTGAGATTTGTTTTTCACTGCCCAGTGAAAACTCCAGAAAACCAAATATAAACTGCTTTTAATTTTAGTGACTCCAGATATTTCTGGAAATAAATTATGTATGAAGATCAAAGGTCTGTGAAAAACAGCTATAGCCTTTGGAATTTGCTATAATGAAGGGACAGGTAGTAATCAGCATCTATTAAAGGCCAGCTGTATACATGGCAGGATGTGTTACCACAATCATCCTCCCAACGCAACCATGTGGTGTGGCAGAAATACTGTGATTCCTGCTTTACATTTGAAGGAACTAAAGTACAGAGGAATTCAAGAACTTGCTGTAGTGGATTTCCAACACTAAATCCAGCTGAATTAAACTAGCATGGGTCTGGGTGTAGAAGACTTACCTAAGGATTGTTGCCAGTAGCATAAAGTCAGAACAGGAAAAGCTGCCCAAATGCTCTTAGGGATGTTGTTTGGAGAAGCTGTTGGAAGCTGCTACTTCTCTTGGGCTGTTCTGCTGGAGGGCCTTGTCATGATGGCTTTCCTGATGAACGTTGGAGACGCTTTGAACCTCATCTTGAGCATTGCTTCCCAGCTCCAGAGGGGAAGATGTACACTCCTCAGCCTCATGAAGGATATTGTCACACTGGCTTCCCTGGTGGGAACTCAGCTTTCCTCATCACTGGAGGAGCTTGGGACAACCTGTCACTTAGGATGGCTTTGGTATTGGGGGTGAGAGCTCTGGTGCATACCTTGAGCACTGCTTCCTGGCTCCAGTTCCAATCCCCCCTCAACTTGCTAGCCCAGAACCTTCACCCCACTGGCATAGACATCTTAGCATCCACCACTGAGCTCAGGGCCTGTGCAGCACAGAGCCATAAAGCAGACCTGCAGGAGACTTGCTGTGGGCTCTAGGCCTCCAGCTGGACTTGGCATTGTCACAAACTCTAGGTTTTCAGCTGGACTCATGCAGAATATTAGGATCTAGGCCCTCAGCTGGAAACTTTAATGTGTGTGTGTGTGTGTGTGTGTGTGTGTGTGTGTGTGTGTGTGTGTGTGTATGTGTGCAGATTCCCTGCACTTCTATATGACTCTTGGGTGATTCATTATAAAATACCATTATAAAATTTGTCCTGCATTATATTGTTCCTCTTGCAAAGACCCCAAACCATGACACCTGCCAAAAACCGCCCAAGGGCTGGGGAGACAGCTCAGTAGAATAAGTGCTTCCCTGGCAAGCACAAGGGCCTGAGTTCAATCCCCAGTTCCACAAAAAAAAAAAAAAAAAAAAAAAAAAAAAAAAAAAAAAAAAAAAAAAAAAAAAAAAAAAAAAAAAAAAAAAAAAGCCAAAAACCACCCAAATGTTGACAGAGCCATGCTGAGAAAAAGCAGTTTGACATCTGAACCTGCAGCCTACTTCAGTCTACTCTTGAGTGGGTATGGTAGTAGAAGACTTAGAAGACTATGAATTAGCACTGCTACTGGACCATTTGTCTTGGAATGCTGATCCAAACTTTGCCACCCAGGTTTAGAGAAATTAACCAGAAATGGTTGATACATTCCCTTTCAAGTAGATGTTTAAAGGCTTCTTGGCATCTAGACTCCATTTTAGTTTTCATTTGATTTTTTTTTTTTTTTTTTTTTTTTTGTAGTTTAGGGAAGTGTCTACAAGGGTGTTCAGGATCTCACCACAAGACTGGACTCAGAGTAATCTGCCTGTTTACAGCCTCCCAAGAGCTGGGATTGCAGGCACACACCACCACACCCAGTCCCAATTGCTGTCTCAGCTTACCCCAGGGGTGGGGCTGGCATGGCCGGCCCAGGCATAGAACCCTCTGGATCATTTTTATCTGCCATCCCTCATTTGATGGCATTTTTATTAGTGGATGTTATTGGTGCTGACCAGTGGTTTCATTTTGGCACATTTTTACATTCATATAACATAGCTTAACCTTTCACCTTGTTCAGTTCCTCTTTCTTTGTTCTATCAGTCCTTTCCTCTTCTCTTAAACTGCCCCTTCTACTTTCATGTCATCTTCCCTGCCATCCCCCTACAGCTTTGTCATATGATAATATAGACTCTTGATGTTGCCCTGGTCCAGCTGTCCTGTCCACTCTCCAAGCCATCCCTTCCTCCTCAGTAAGCACCCTTCTGTATTTGTAAGACATTGTTAGTTTCCATTTAAAATCAGATAATTCTTATGCAAAATAAGCTCCAAGGGTGCTGTGGATCTCTGGGTGCTACCAGCTGGAAGCAGCTAGGCAAGTCAGGAAAGATGACATTGTGAAAACAATGCTGAAGTTCATCCTAGGAATGGTCTCAGGTTCCTGCTTTAAGCATGTGGAGAACAGATAACTTGTGGATTGTAGGAGGTGTGAAAGCCTGCATGTGTCTCCCTAGGTTTAATCTTGAACCCTTTCTTATCACTTTGGTTCTCTCTTACTCTATTTTTTTTTTTTTTTTTAACTTGGGGGATCGAATTCCAGAACTTGGGCTTACCAGGCAGGTGCTATCTGCCTAGCCCTCCTCTCTTACTCTTGAACATGCCATGTAATGTCTTGAGGTCAGCGATATATACTAATACCTGCTTTGTAGGATTGATGAGGGGACCAAATGAGCTGAAGATGTATTTCAGCACTCCTCAGGTGCATATTTTCCATACTCTGTCATCTATGAAATTAGAGTGTGGCTTACAATTGATGGTGCACCATAGATTACTAGAAGTCTTTTTCTTAGTGGTCTGTAACATAAAATATAAATTATTGATTTTGTCTTAGAGTCAGTGATACAGTTATATGGCTTAAAATAATAAGAATTATTACATGCGTTTTATCTCCAGCCCTAGCACATCACCATCTCTCAGCAAGTGAGGGCTCAGTGCAGATCCCTCATGGTTTTGAGTTTAACTTGAATCTGAATATGAGCAATTGGACCCAGTGGAGCCCAGGAGAGGTCACATTCTGCTCCCTCACCAGATGAGGAGATGGCAGAAACCTACTCATAGAATCCCCTAGATAAGAAGAAATGAGGAAACTTCAGGAGCAATAAATCACTCTGGACAGGTTTTCTGTGGTTCCCAGGAACTTTTGTAATATGATTCTTCTCTTCCCCACAGTTGGCAACACAAAGTCAATGACCCCTGCACCACATCTTCAAACCTACCACCAAGCCAAGTGGCAACGAGGGTCTCAGGGGTGAGCAAGTGAAGCTCCACTCCAGCCTCTACCAGCCCAGTGATTGGCTGCTTCCAAGTGCCATCCTCCACCTTCAATTGGACACCAAGTTGGGCCTTTTTATCTCTATTGGATGTATTACATTTTATAATACATTTTGATACTTTCTATCACGTTTCATTTAATATGATATACAGGTGTAATTTTTAATGTGTATGAATCTCTAGACCATTCTACTAATGTTTATTCATGCTAAATATTCAATGAGGAAGAAAGTAAATAGTATGCTGACGAAGACAGAAAATGCTGACATCTAAATGCTTGGTCTCATGTCATTACTCCTAACTGTGACTTTCATCAGTAGAAAAGTTCCTACGATCTTATGTGTAGAACAGGAACAATAACAGCTCTTCAAATTATGCAGCAGGGACTACTTGACAGTGTATATACAGAACGTTGAATTCTCCCCACATTCTATGAATCAAGTATACTAATAATACCCCCATTTTAAAGATGAGAAAGACTGATCCAAGAGGTTAGATAACTTGCTCAATGATACAACTACACAGTGGCAGGCTGCGTGTCTCCAGAGCCCATGCTTTTACCACAACTCTGAGCTACCATTAAACTCTGAGAGAAACACCCCCTTTACTTGAAGGACCATGCAAGAGTACATGAGGTGATGACATGAAGCACATAGGTGCTACACTTTATGAATATGCTGTAAGTCAGCCACTGTCACAAGATCACAGAGCAAGCACCCACCATGTGACACTCATCATGCCATAAGTCTGTCCTTTGCCATCACCACAACCGTCGCAGGAATTAGGTTTTCAAAACTGAGAGGCCACTCTCAGAGAGATTCTTCTTTACAAATCACAATGCACCCCGCAGGGTACACTGACCAGAGGGGAATCACCATAGGGCAGACAAATAGTGGGCAGCCGGATCTCTCCTGTTCTGAGAATCATTCTTTCTCCATGACATCTGTGGCTCCAACAGCTCCCATTTGGCAAAAGCACATCCACAGTTCATTTCAAGGGGACTGGGCATGGCTAGGATGCTGTTGCAAACCACAGTGGTCAAGAATAAGTTGTGACAGGAATGGCTGGATAGCTCAGCAGATTACAGTGCCTGCTTAGCTACCCCAGATGCAGGGCCTTGGGGTTCAATCCCCAGCCTGCCGTGCTGGCCCTGCCCCCAGAGCACTCTGAGACTGCAATTGAGACTGGGCATGGTGGTGCACACCTGTAATCCCAGCACTTGGGAGGCTGAAAAACAGGAAAGATCACTACAAGTCTGATCTGTGTAGTGAGACCCTGTAGACCCTGTACTAAATACATTTTTAAAAAATGAAAAAGTTGTAGTAAGAATGCTTACCATGAGACTTACACTCCTAACAGATTTGCAAGTATGCAGTACAGGACTATTAACTACAGAGACCATACTGTACAGAAGATCTCCAAAATGTATTCATCTTACATAAACGAAACGTTATGTTAACTGCACAGTTCTTCCACTTACTCTCTTCCTAACCCCTAGTAACCAGCGTCCTATTCTCTGTGTTCTCTGCCTTTATGGGTTTGACTATTTTAGATTTCACATAAAATTATTCCTACCACAGGAGGGAAAGAAAGAAGGAAAGAGAGAGGGAGGGAAGGAGGAGATAGATATGTCTATTACTTTGATTGTGATGTTGATAGTTTTACAGGTGTATGCACATATCAAACTCATTAAATTATGTAGATTAGAGTGTGCAGTTTTTGCACATCAGTTATAATTCAATAAAGCTGTTAAAACATAAATAAGAATAAAAGGAGTTGCTTTCAGTATATAGCAAATGGCCCTAATATTAATCTTAAAATACCAGGGGAGGGGGAGGTGGAAAGCATCTACTTTCCGCCTTCCTGCTGCAACACAGAAGTTGGAGATTTGCCCAAGAGGTGCATCTTGTTAGCAAAACCAGCACTAAATTTCACCACCTCCAACTCCCAGCCAGCATAGTTTTCTTCATAAGTCACCCGATACGGAGAGTATAGAGCTTATAGTCAAATATTTGAATGTATAATTTATTTTTCCATTGTAAAAGCTGCACATGTTTGCCATAGAAAACTGGGGAAATACAGAGATAAAGAAAGTTGTGACAAAAATAAAATGATGTGTTTCCCACTACCCAGAAAGCTGTGGATAATTTGGCATGTTTCCTTCTAGGCCTTTTCCTATGCATAGCATTTGTGGTTGTTTTCCTTCTCATTTTTACATACTTGTGAATGCTTTGTGTACACAACTTGTTACCAGCCTTCCCACTTAAATTAGAAATATTTTTCCATGTTATTACAGACTGTTCATAAATAGTGCTTCCTTTTCAATAACAAAATGCAACAGTACCATGCCCTCCTCCTACTACCCTACATCAAGCTATTCAAATTCCCTTAGGAACCACTTTCAACCATTTAAATTTAAAGTTTTTCTGACTGTTACCTCCATATGGCTAATAACATACAACTTTTTAGTTCTATAACTTAGGAATTATCTTTTGAATTCCAGCCGCGGTAGATGGGAATTGAGTTCACTTCTGCCACCACCTCCAGATATGTTCCCTCCCATCGCCTCTCCCAATGGATATGCCTTTATTTTTAGTTTTTTTCTTGGTTAGCATTATGGCTATGAATCACATATCTACACTTCATTCTTTCTATTTCTATCAACTGCATTTTATAGCATTTTGAAAGATCTCATTTTGTTTTTCTCCTTGACACTTTTCCAATTCTACATGTAACTGCTCTTTTAATCAGATTTAATATTGTTTCTATTCTCTCTTGAGTCTATCATTAAGATAGTAAAGCAATTAATGCTCTCTGGATAAGATCTTACAACCAATAAAAATCCTTCTCTTACTGTGAAGAATAGGAAATCAGTTTACTATATAATATTGTGCATAATTTTTATCATAATTTACCTAGCAATATAAATACTGAGGTTGGATTTTAAGAAGTTTTATTTAACTTTTGTTATTATAAATTACTCTGTGATAAAGTATTTTATTCTTATGGGTACATGTTTGTAGTAGTTTATGATTGCATTCATTATGGGGAATTGGTAAATATATGTGACACATTTTTTTTACTCCCTTATCCCCTCCATCTTTTGGATTTTTTCTCTTGTACATGTGTATTTTTGCATATGTTTTTAGTACACAATGATTATATTCCTTGTAGGAGCCTGGTATATGAACAGAACACATAAAAATTCCCTATTACATCTTATTGCACCCCCTCAACCTCTCCCTCTGTCTCTTGATCTCCTTACTATATATAGTCAACATCTATTTCATTATTTCCTATTGTCTTTTGTTTTGCTTTTTATTGATTTCTTGCTTTTCTCATATAAAAAAAATCATGTGATACTTAGGTTTCTGTGTCTGAATTATCTTACTTCATATTATGGTCTTGAGATGCATTAATTTTCCTACAAATGACTCAGGTTTATTCTTTCTGGAAGAATGATACTCCATTTGTGTAGCAACTCACTTTTGCATGCATTCATCAGTTGATTGACATATAGACTGCTTCCGAGATTTAGTTGTTGTGATCTAGGCTGTTTATGAATGTGGCTATGCATATAAATGTAATATTTTACTATTTGGAGTTGATACCTAGAAAGGGAATAGCAGGGTCAAATGAAATGTTTAGTTTTAGTTTTCTAAGGAATTGCCATACACTTTCCATAGTGGCTGTACTAATTTCAATAACAATGAGACATGTTCCATTTTCCCCTGCCACCTGGCTAGCATTTGTCATCATCTGAAGTTTTCTTTCAGGAATGAGACGGAATCTGGACATTATTATAATTTACGTTTATTGAATGAATAGTGATGTCGAGCATTTTTTATTGTGCTTGTTTGTCACTTGTAGTTCTTCTGAGAAGTGTCTATTCATGTTAATTGCCAAATCTTTGATTGGGTCTTTTAGTTTAGAGGGTCTAATACTTTTGAGTTCTTTATATATTGTAGATATTAGTGTTCTGTAAGTTGTCTCTTCACTCCCTTGATGGTTTCCTTTTTTGGTAAGATTGGCTAAGTGGCTAAGAGTTTCATTTACTCCTCCAGAGAAGCACCTCATCAATTAATTGATTCTTTTTATTGGTTTTTTTTTCAGTCTCAATTTCACTCATGTCTGCTTCCTTGTCCAAGATTTGTAGTTTCCTTCCTTGTACCAAGTTTGGATCATGATTGTTTTATTTTAACAGTACTTTACAGTGAATCATTAGGTTATTAGGGTTTTTTCTAATTTTTTTAAATTTATTTATTGGATACAGGGTCTTACTATGCAGCTCAGACACACAATGATCCTCCTGTCTCACCCTCCGCAGCACTGAGATTACAGATGTACATCACCATGGCCAATTGAGGGGCTGGTTTGGTGCTCCCTGGGTTCCAGGGCTGGCGAGGCATGTGGCACAGGGGATTGGACCTGAGTCCTTATGCTTGCCAGACAGGTGCTTAGACCACCAAATTATCTCCTCAGCCATCATTAGGTTATTTATCTGAGCTCACTCTGTTTCTCTGATGTGATATTCACAGCTATAAAGTTCTCTCTCAGGACTGCTTTCACTGCGTTTCATAGGTTTGGGAATACTGTACTGGCATTATTGTTTGATTCTAGGAATTGTCTAATTTCTTCCGTGATTCACTGTTTACTTACTGGATATTTAATTTCCATGTTTTTGAATAGTTTAATTATTTAATTTCCATGACTTCTTTTATCATTGATTTTTATTTTCATGGCACTATGCTCTGTTAATATACAAGGGATAACCTAAATTCTTTGACATTGCCTTAAACATGCTTTATGGACTTGTGTCTGGTGCATTTTACAGAAAGTCTCTTGCACTGCTGAAAAGGATGTATATCCTGTTGTTGGGTGGAAAACTGTAGATATCTATTAAATTCCCTTTTGATTGCCTGATTTGACTCTAATACTTCTTTGTTGATTTTTTTGTTCAGTTCATCCGTCTATTCCTAACAATGGGATATTAGGGACCCTCACTATAAATTTGTTGGTATTTATCTGATGTTTTATGTCTAATAATATTTGCTTTATTAAGTTGGGTGTGCTGATATTTGGTGTGTATTTATAATTGCTATCTCATGTTGAATTGTTCCCTGAACCAATACGTAGTGAACATCTTTTCTGGGGTGTTTCAGCTTAAAATCCACTCTGATGTTAAGAAACCTGTTATAGCTTTTGTCTTGGTCACCATTGCATGGAATATGTTTTTCCATCCTTTGATTTTTAATTCATGAATTGCCATTTGAATTAGACATGTTTTTTATTTACTATCATTGCATTTGGTCTCTTGATAGATTATGCCATTCTGTGTCTTTTCCCTGGGGAACTGAGACTTTCATATTGTGAATAATAACTGAAAAGAGTTGGAATTCCTGTCACTGCATTATTTTCTTGTTGCTGATTCCTTTATTTCTTTCCCCTTCTACTTGGTTGCTCACTTTGCAAGTATTCATTCTATTTGACTTACTGGTATCTTTGGCTTCTTTGTCACCTATATATCTCTGAGAATTTCTTTGTGACGCTGGTTTTGTCATGAACTTCCTGAGGTGCTCTTTGTCATGAAAATACATTTCCACCAATTTTGAAGGAAAGTTTTGCAGGATAATAAGTCTATGTTGAGGCTGTTCTCCTCTAGGGCTTGAAACGCTTCATGCCAAACCCTTATGGTCTTACAGGTTTGTGGTGCAGAGCGCTTTGTGATTCTGATGGAGTTACTTTAAAAGTGATTCATTAGTTTTCCTGTCAGTTTAAGATTTTGTTCCTATGTTGTTCTTCTGGTATTTTGGCTATGCTGTGGGTGGAAAAGTTCACTATTAATCATGACCGTTACAGGTTCTATGTACCTCTCTTACTGTGCATTTCTTTAGTTTTATTAGGATGTTTTCTGTAATTGATTCTGTAAACAAATTTTTATTGCCCTTTGTTCTGTCTTCTGAATTTTTCCTTAATCCAATAAACTTAGTTTAATCTGTCATTTGCAGTTGTTAGATCTATTTTTAAATGTTCTCTTGTTTTTATTTGCTTTTTATTTTTTATTAGTATGTTTTCTTCTTTTATTTTTAAAGATAATAAAATAGTAAAAGAAATACCAGAAATAATACAGAATGTCACTGAACAAAATAATAGGAATTCCAAAATACTTGTTATATTATATATTGTCTTCAAATTAATTGTTCAGATTGCCAGGCATAAGCATGCAACATTGGTCAAAATTATAAAAGATTAAAAAGAAGAGAGAAGAAATTTAAACATTAACTAGTCCTTTCAATAGGACAACATAAATCAGCAGTGTAATTACCCAAGCTATCCTGTATATATATAAATATCTCCTTGCCATTCCTTTCTTTCCTTAGTCCCTTTCTTCATCTCAGTTTTTCCTTTTTTTGGATCAGAATCTTTCCCTTTTACCATATTTATTGTACCTTTCAAATTTTATTTGCTCTTTCAGGTTCCGACACTAGCAAGACAATGTAGTGTTTGCACATGTGGGTCTGATTTATTTTACTTATGAATAGGGTCTTAAGTTGCATTCATTTACCTATAAAAGCCTCAAGTTTATCTTTTTTATACCTCAGTAATACTCCATTGTGTAAAAACATCACATCTTTTAACCATTCCTCAGTTGATGGGCATTGGGGTTGCTTCCAAGACCTAGTGATGACAAATTACAGTTATAAACATGGATGTACATATACCATTGTGCTATGATGTTTTCAGTTCATCTGGAAAAAAAAATCCCAGAAGGAAAATAACTAGGCTAGATGGGACTTCTGATCCTAGCTTTTGGAGGAGACTCCATGTTGATTTCCATAGTGGCTGTACCAGTCTGCACTTCTACCAACAGTGGAGAAAGGTCCCTTTTTCCTCACAGCCCCTACAGCACTTACTATTGTTTGACCTCTTCGTAATAACCATTCTGTCTAGTTGAGATGAAATCTCAATGCTATTTTAATTTGCTTTTCTCAAATGACCAACAGTGTTGAACATTTTTCATATGTTTATTGACCATTTATATTTCTTCCTCTGAGAACTATGTCTTCATCTCAGATGCCCATTTTTAGATTAGGTCATTGAATTTTGGAGGCCTGGTATTTTCAATTCTTTATATATTTTAGATAGCAGTCTTTTGTCTGAGGGACAGTCAGCTACATTTTTTCACAATTCATGAGTTCTCTTTTTACTCTGTTGGTGATTTCCTTTGACATTCAAAACACTTTCAGAAAGATGAGAGCCCAGTTGCTTTGAAGTATTTTCTGTGCAGTTTGGTTTTTCTTCATGAACTCTCTGCCTACCTTTACATCGTAAACATTTCTACTTTCTTTCTCCTCTAGTAGATTTAGCATTTCATTTATAATATTTAAATTTTTTACTTATTTTACTTTAGTTTAGTGCATGGTGATAGACATGGGTCTGATTTTAGTCTTTGATATGTGGGAAAGCCAGTTTTTCCAGCACCATTTTGCTGTTTTTAAGATATCTTTATGTACTTGCTCTTTGAAACCATCCCCTCTGTTCTTCTGTCCTTTCATTGGTCACTTCTCCTCCCATATTTTCCATGTAATTTTTATCTTCTTGGATTTCTAATGGAAATCTTTACATGGACTCTAATTCTTTGCATTTTGTTTAATTAAACCCTCATTTCATCAGTATTTTCTAAAAGCGCCATTATCATTTTCTGTATTACTTCCATTATTTATTCATTGGTATCCATTGTGATCCTCCCTGATCACCTCTTTGCTCTGTTTTTAAAGTTCTTTTGTTATTATTTCAAATAACTTGAATATGTGGTTTTTGTTCTCATTCGTGCTTGCCGGACTGGCTTTGGGGGAGTTGGTAGATTAGAGAAGCATTTTTACTTTGTCTTCTCTTATATTGCCTATGTTTGTCCCCTTGTTCTGTTTTGTAAGCACTTTTAATAGACTTTTTTGCTGGCATGGAGATTTGTGTTTAGATTGTCTGTTTTTCAATGATGCACTTTGGGCATAGATAATTATTATTATTATTACTTTTTTTTTACCTCTGCCCACCAGCCACCTCTGTTAATTTGAAGTGGAGGATGCAGTGCAATTGTCCAATGTTCAGCTGCAATAGGGCAAGGGTTGGAGTTATCAATACCAATACTTCTGAACCCTGATCAACTCAGGCCCAGCTTGGCCTCTAGCCACAGGGGCAGAGGTCTGTGTCCTTTCTATCCTGAGATCAAGCTCCTTAGTAATTCTCTTTCCAACTGCTTCCTAGGTGCAGCTATCTCTGGTCCAGTCACTGTGGAAAGGTAGCATATAGAAAACCCTAGAGTCAAGCTTTCTTGAAGTTATTTTGGGTACCAGATTAAAAAATGAAACCCTGTTTTGGAATTGTATGCCCAGGGCTCTCTCTCCAGGGATACTGCAGACACCTGGGATTCTTCTTCAGCTGTTATTCATTCTATGAAAGGACTACTATAGAAATAAAACAGCAAACTGTCTCTGAAAAATCACAACAACTGCTGGACAAACCCTCTGATATTTGTCCCTGGAACCCTTGATGACCCTAGCATTCACATTCTTTTTTTAAAAATTTTACTGAGAAACAAATAGCAATGAGACAGTATCAAAACCAACCAATAGGACACCTTCAATAATCAATATATTGTACACTGTTATCTTCTTAGTGGTTATCCACAGTACAAGAAGCAGGCAGGATATCCTGTCCAAACACCACTAGTACAAATCCTTCTACTCACTGAGCCAAGTGAAAACAGCTGTATATCTATCCTAACTATTCCAGATATACAAACAAAAAGTGGTTGTTCCCCTGCATCCCCTCTTTCTGTCCAGTCCCGTCAGAGATGGGTAATCATTGGCATCTGAATACTATAGGTGCATGAATTCAGCAAAACAATCCAATACAGTTCAGCAGTCCACAATAGCAGTGGGTTATCCTCAGAAGTTGTTGACTTGAGCCCCTCACAGCTCAGCACGTCAACATGGCTCCACCCTATAGACCTCATTTCCACACTTCTCTGCTGGATGGTCAAGGCCAAGACAAAGCCAGACCCACACAACTAGAAATGTAACCCCTGTACCCGACAAGGCCAGTCATGTACCCTCAGGATCTATCCTGGAACCTCTTACTGCACTTTGTACATCCGTTGCCAGTGTCAGCCCTGTGATGAGTCAAGGCAATTGCTCAACCAACAGACTCTCTGTGAAAGCCCAAGAGAATGCCCTCTCTCCATGTGATTCTCCCTGGGCACACTCCACATCATGATCATTTTCCTCAGTGGGCCTATAATCTCCTTGATCAGAAAATATGGGACACAACTGAGTTACATGATGTTACAGTACTGGTTCTCCTATGTCCTAAGTCTTCACTGACTTTGATAGTCTAGGACCAAAATGTTGGTTGACCTTGCAGCCTTTCCTGTTCTTGAATTTTTGATCTGCAAACTTATGTTGTTAACCCTCCAGAAGAGAAGCCTGTATTATCCTACCTTAACTCTTTCTAAGTATCAGTCATCTTAGGCATAACATGGAACAGGTATTTTCCATCAAGCATTGATATGCCAAGCTCCAAGTCCCTACAGAACATGAAGTGAAAGCATAGGAATAAACACTTGCATGCATTTACACAGAAATCTAGAAATCCAACCATATACAGCATTGCAGCAGGACAGTCCTGTGACATTCCTCCTCACCTGTGTCTTTTCTTCACTTATTACCCTTAATTAAAAGACAGAAATCTTTTACTTGAGAGACAGCATGGCAACAATTGGCATGTCATGACAAGAAGCACTCACCTAGAAGACCAGAATGACAAGCATTCCAAGCATGACCCCTGTACTACACATTGCTGTCTTCAGTGCAGCCGACTAGCCCACAGGCACCAGCATGCACAGTCAGCCAGGGCGAGAATCCCACCAATCAACCACCAGTTTCAAAAACCTGCTGATGTCTCCCAGGATCATTGCTCTATCCATCCTGTGTGCATAAATGGATGGCTTTGCCCTGTCACGTTTCCCAACTTTTCTCCTTGCCCTCTCGTCTTTGTCCAATCCACAAATTCTCACTTCCTTTGTAATTGTGTTATACCTTTCTATTTGTATTTCTTCTTTTGAGTTCTTATACTAAAGAAACTATATGATATTTACACATGTGGGTCTGGTTTATTTTTCTTATAATTATATCTTCAGGTGGCATCCATATAAATATGAAGGCTTCGAGTTTATCCTTTATAGCTGAGTTATACTTCATTGTATAAAGATATCACATCTTTTTTCAACCATTCCTCATGTGACAGGCATCTTGGTTGTTTCCAAGATTTGGCTATCACAAGTTGCTTAGAACTCACATTCTTTGATAAAGCCATATTGGGGAGAAAGTCCAACTCTCTCTCTCTCTCTCTCTCTCTCTCTCTCTCTCTCTCTCTCTCTCTCTTTCTCTCTGTCTCTCTATCCCATCCAACTTGTTTTTTCCAAGCCTAGGTTCCAAATTTTGGAGAGACTAAATTGTTGGTGCTCACCACTCACTCATTTTTTTAAAAAAAAGAGCAATATATTTTATTCTTTGTGTCTAAGTACAGTTTTATAATAATTTTGTGAGAGAAATCCACATAATATCAAGGAGGTTTTCTATTGTATTTATCATATATCCTAGATAAATATTTGTCAAGTTAACAGATAGAAGTGTGGCAGTTGTCAACAATTTGAAGACCCTTAATATAATGCAACACTACTTTCCAGTAAGTCTAAATAATCATCACTGACTGTTTATAAAACCCATGACTGTATTTAGGGACAGGAGCAGTCATTTATATTATTAGGTTCATTTGAAAACTGAAGTAAGTTACAGAGGGGAGGGGAGAGCTTTTGAAGGTCATGGAAGAGTGAAATACATACTATGCATGGTCCATGCTCCAAATATGGTCACTTTCTAATTTTGTGAATAAAATTTTACTTGGAACACAGCTACAGCTATTTGTTTATAAATTGCCAATGTTTACTTTGTTATTACAACTCCAAAGTCATCCTTGGAAACTGCAGAGATATAGTTGTATCATTTTGACAAAGATAGTATCTATGAAGCATAAAAATTGATCTACTCTTTTACAAAAATATCAATAGACTTTTAGGATATAAGATCTTGAAGAAGAAGCCTGTGGCTATTATGATATTATTTTGGAAACTAAGTGAATCACGTAGACTTTCTCCTCGTCTCTCTTGCTAGGCATGCTTCCTATCAGCCCCTGAGCACATACTCATCTCAGGAAAAAAGTAATACACAGTTGTATAATTTTAATATCCAATGAGGAGGATTGTACTAGGCACTTCATATATTTGAACTCATTTAATTTTCACAGCAATCCTGTGAAGTAGTTACTGTTACCATCAATCTAATTATTATAGATAAGGGAATTTGTACCAAGTAAGTTGTATAAAATCAAAACTCTGGTAAGCAAGGGAAAAAAGAGGCACACATGGAAAGTGTGACCGTAAGGTCCTCGTTTGTTCCACCATATCATAACACCACATCACCGAGAACAAGGGAGAGAAGGACCTATAGAAAACAGGCTTCACTCATTGAAAATTAATAATTATTAATTTTCTGGGGTGAAGAGTTTGTCTTCCCAGCTTATACCCTTCTTCTTTATTTAACATCCTGATCCATAGAAGCTATCTTTTATCAGCCCTGTGCAATCCAGAAGGCTCAACCTAGAGTTGATTATGACTTGCTAAAGTACCAACAGAAGCTGGAATAGAGTCCTTTCCTTCCCAAGGACTAAAAGGAAGAGAATGCCAATGTTCTTGTGGCACTGGACTTGAAACATATTTTTATATAAACTATTTAGGGCGCCAGAGATAATATAGGACGCGCACTTAAATTTAAATTGCTGATAAACATGACTATTTTGGTGGAAGTATATCAAAATATTGCATTGCACATACACTAAAAATACACTTTATAATTTATCTGAAATTCGAATTTAACAATTTTAAGTGAGAGCCAAATGCACATATAATGCATAACATACAAAATGTAGTGTGTATTTAAGTGAATAGATGTATATACACACACCTATATATAGCTAAAGTAGATATGTCTATGAATACTTTTGTTCTGGAGAAAGAATACAGGTAAGCAAGAAGAAGTAAGCCAGCACACAAACACAAAAGAGAGGAAACACTTTCTAGCCATTGTTTCAGCCTCTTTGCCTCTTCATTCTAGGATTCCATGTGAGCTCTTGCAACTTACAGCCCAAATGTATTTTTAGGGTAGAAAATTTGAATGTTTAAAAGCAAAATCAATGGCATTATTTACAATAAAGTAGACATTTTAGAGCAAACATCCAAATCTTTCCATATTTACTAGATTTCTTTAAGAAAGACCGACTTAGAGAAACATGTGGGTCAGACCTAGAGAAATAATTCCTAAAATTTATTTGGACCCATAAAAAACCTAGAACACCAAAGGCAATCCTGGGCAACAAAGACAAGGCAGGAGGTATTATAATTATTGACGTGAAGTTATATTATAAGGTTATTGTGATAAAATCAGCATGGTACTGACAACGAAATAGACCTGAGGAACAATGGAATAGATTAGAAGACACACATGCCTCTATGAACACACTCAGCCACCTTATCTTTGACACAGGGGCCAAACATTCTCACTGGAAGAAAGATAGCCTCTTTAAAAAATGTTGCCAGAACAACTGGCACTCTACATGCTGAAAACTAAAACTTGACCCAGGTCTATCACCATGCACTAAGCTAAAGTCAAAATGGATTAAAGATCTAAACATTAAAACAGAAACACTAAACCTCCTGGAAGAGAAAGTAGGAGGGACTCTTGAAAACATAGGGGTAGGCAAAGATTCATGAGCAAAAATCAAATCGCATGGGTAACACTTGAAAGAATTAAAAACTGGGACCTCCTCCTATTGAGAAGTTATTGCAAGTCACAGGAATTTACCAATAAAATGAAAACAATGTTGGAAAAAATCTCAGTGTAAGCACTCAGACAAAGGTCTGCTCTCTAGTATTTATGAAGAACTAAAAAACCATTAGGGCTCCAAAATTTAAAAACTCAATCCAGAAATGGGCATCTGAGATGAACACATACTTCTCAAAAGACAAAATTAAAGAAGCAAATAAATACATGAAAAAATGCCCCACATCACTAGCTGTCCATGAAATGCAAATTAAAACAGCAGTGAGACACCATCTCACCCCAGAAAGAATGGCTATTATAAAGAAGTCAATCAACAACAAATGTTGGAGAGGCTGTGGAGGAAGAAGGAACCCTTCTCCACTGCTTGTGGGAATGTAGACTGGTGCAACCATTATGGAAATCAGTGTGGAGACTCCTCAAGAAACTAGGACTGGAAATCCCACTCAAGCCAACTATCCCTCTACTGAGAATTTGCCCAGATGAACTAAAAAACATCATATCATAGTGATATATGTGTACCTATGTTTGTAGCAGCACAATTTGTGATAGCCAAATCTTGGACACAACCAAGATGCCCCTCACATGAGGAATGGATGAAAAAGATGTGGTATTTTTATACAATGGAGTATTACTCAGCTATAAAGAATGATAACCTGAGAGCTTTCATATTTAAGTGGATGACACTTGAAGATATAAGTGAAATAAACCAGACTCACATGTGTAAATATCGTGTAGTCTCCCTAGTATAAGAACTCAAAAGAAGAAATAAAAACAGAAAGGTATAATACAATTAAAGTGAGAACTTGAGCATTAGACAACAAAGAGAGGGCAAGGAAAAACACGAGGGAATATGACAGGGGCAAAGCTAAACATTTATATGTACAAGATGGGTAAGGCAATGATCCTGAAAATCATCAGCAGGTTTTTTAAACTAGCAGTAAATTGGTAGGATTTTCACCCTGACTAACTATATAACCTAATATCTGTGAACTAAGCAACTGCACTGAAAATAGCAATATGTCATAGCAGTATCATGCTTTGAATGTCTGTCATTCTGGTCTTCTAAATACTTACTGCTTATCATGTCATACCAATTACTGCCATACTATCTTTCAAGTAAATGTTCGTTATTAAAAAACAGTAATAAATGAAAACAAGAGAGAGAGAAGAAAATATGTCATAAGACTCTCCTGCTACACTGCTGTATATGGTTAGATTTTTAAATTTCTGTAAAAATATGTAATTATTTACTAATATTTTTAAAATATATTTTTTCTGCATATTCTGTAGAGACTTAGAGGTTAACATATCAATACTTGATGGAAAATACCTATTCCATGTGATGCCTAAGATGTTTGATATTCAGACAGATAGTGAGGTTAAGCTCAACTGCCTATGTTATAGGGTAGTAACAATAATCTTCTCTTCTGGAGGGTTAACAGCCTAAGTTTGCAGAACAAAAGTTAGAGGAAAAAGAAGGGCTGCAAGGACAGCCAACATTTTGGCCCTAGCTTCTCAATATCAGTGAAGACTCAGGACATAGGAAAACCTGTTCTGTAACATCATGTAACTCAGTTGTGTCCCAAATTTTCTGATCAGTGATATTATGGGGCCACAGAGGAAAGTGACTGATGATGTAGAGTGTGCCTAAGGAGAGTCACATGGAGAGAAAACATTCTCTCAGGCTTCCACAGAATGCAAACTCATCAAAGAATGACTATAACTCTTCTACATGGTTGACACTGACAAAGGATCTACAAACTGAGATACAAGGTTTCAGGATAAATCCCGAGGGGATTTGACTGATCTTATCAGATACAAAAGCTATATTTCTTGATATATAGGTCTTGCTTTATCTTGGACTTAACCATCCAGCAGAAAAGTATAAAAAGAAAGTATAAAAAGTAAAGCCATATTAATATGCTGAGCTATGAAAGGCTCAAGTCAACAACTTCTGACATTGCCAGTCTTATGGAAAACCCACTACTATTATGGACTACTGGACTATATTGGAATATTTTGCTGAATTCACACACCTATAATATTGAAATGATAATGGAATACCTTTCTCTGACAAAACTAAACAAAAAATGGGGATGTAAATGAACAACCATTTTGTATCTGTATGTTCAAAATAGTTAGGATAGGTAGACAGCTACATTCTGTTAATTCAATGAACAGAAATATTTGTTCTAATAGTGTTTGTGGACAGAATATCATGTCTGCATCTTGTACAGTGAATAACCACTAAGACAACAATATACAATGTATTAATTATTGAAACTGTCTTACTAATTGGTTTGGAAACTGCCTCTTTGCTATTTGTCTCTCAATAAAATTATTTAAAGAAAAAAGAAACCTGTGGGTCTACACAATGATTTTTCTTTCATAATGAAATTATTGAACTAGAGAGTACCTATTAAATAAACATACTTTGTAGAAATGACAGCATAAAAATGCAGATAGCAATTCTATAGATTAAGTGGATGAAATCAAATAGAGGAAGAATGCACAAAGAAACTCAATTGAACTTGTAATGACTTGGTTCTTAAGCTGTTTGCTAAATACCTGAATGCTCAGTAAACTGATCTTTATACTTTTTTATGCTCTAAATTTTCAAAGTAGAGAAAAACCAATAACAACTTTATGAAGCTTTCCTTCAAACTTTAAAGTCAATTAACACTATAATATGTGTTAGGGAAAAACACCTATTTCCTTCCCTATTTGATATTTTAAATACAGGTTTGGGATTTCTGTTTTGTTGACCTGGAGTTCCCAGAACCAGAGTCATGATTCACTTAGGATTTTAGGTTTTTTTTTCCACTACAAAGGTTTCAGCATCTGGGATACCACATGGAAAACCCTATTTCATGTCTATTGAATCAATGGATGACAACACAAATTCATAGAGTAAGTTATTTCGTTAAGTGTCCTTTTCTTCACATCTTCACTCTTATCATGACTATGATTATGCCAGGAATTCTTTTGAGAATTTAATAGCTATTTATGGTCATTGTGATACTGAGGATATTTTTAGTCTAGGAAATTTCCTGAGATCCATAATCAAGGAAACTATAAGAAAAATATTGTCTCTACCAATTTTTCTGACTAAATAATCCACCTTGAATAATACAAACTTAAGGCTATCAGTGCTATGATTACAAAAGACAGAGAAGGCCAGAGACTACTTCAGTGAGTGCCAATCTCTTGTCCTATCTTTCCACATCAACTGACAATGCCATCTGAAATTTATATGGTGCTTTTCATTGACACTGTCACTACAAGTACCAGAACAAGCATCTCCTACAAGAGGACAGTGCTGGAACAAAATCTACCTTTGATGAGTATAAAAGAAAAGTTCATACAATCTAATGTTTGGGTTATTAAAACAGACCCAGAACACTGAATTCCTTTTTATCACTTGCTTCTAATGTACTCAGTGCCTCAAAATAAGTATATTTGAGAGGATCTTAGCATTCTGAGCACACTTTGAATGCCATGAAAGAGAAGATACATGAGCATTAGATGCAGCATGAGGAAAAAACAAGAAAAAAATTGTTCTTCATCTATGAAATATGACACCAAGAATATACTCAGAAACAGTGAACTTCTAAATACAAGTCCATTTCATATACAGTAAAATCCAACTGCAAGAACCGATAAGACCATTAATCATCCCTCCCTCATTACAGGAATAAACCCATCCAAATTTTCCTGAAAATCTCAACTCACTAAGGAAATGACGGGGAGAGTCATTTTTAAAGGTTAAAAATTTAAATCACATGCATTAAGTAGTAAAACCTTAAGTTTTTCATCCCTTCTCTATTGAAGGCCTCTAAACAGCTTATTGATTCCTGTAAAGAGAAAGAATGCGGGAAAATAAAGTGCACCGTCAATAAAGACCCAGGGTGTATTACATTAAAGGTGAAATTTTAACAGACTTTGGAACAAGCTCTTATTAGTAATTGCAATCAGATGTCTATGGAAATAAGTGTTAATTCTTGGAAAAGACAGCCAATTAATCATGTCTACAGTCAGCAAAACAGCCAGGGTGAGACTGACTTCTGGACCCCTGTGCTGTAAGTACAATACAGGCGGATAGTCCACGCTTTCACTAAAATAGAAAGTACTTTCCCCTTTCACACCGTGAGGTGGCTGTGTAGCTCATCTCTGTGTGTCTCAATCCTCAGCCACCCTGCAAGGGTAGGCAGCAGAAGAAAATGCAGTAAAAACAAACCAAAGCCTTCTCCATTCACAGATAAATAATATTGAAAAAGTGCCACTTATAAAATTATTACCGTGCACCAGAGAGTGAATTAAGTCATACAAATATATTAGGGCATTTCATCCTCCTCAAAACTCTAGGATGTAAGTGTTTTCATACTCGTTTTACACATAATTAAACTGAACTTTGTTGTAGATAAAAATGATCTGTTCAATTTTGCACAAATAAATCTGATATTCAAACCCAAGTCACCCCAACTGCAAAGACTATAATATATTTATTTCTAAATACCCTGGAACCATGTTTGTGAAATTTAAGTGAGATGGAATGAGAATTCTGTATAAGAATATCATAACTATCTACTTACTATGCTCTGGGCATGGACATACCAAAATTTTTATACACATATAGACATACACATAGTATATTAATTTTAGTTCATATTAGTTTTATATATGTCAATTTTGATACATCCATAAATTATTTGATGTTCCTCACTTCTAATGAGCAGACCTGAGAGTATATAACTTAGCAGCTGAGGTTATAATAACTCCTGTAGCTTTCTTGTCACTCTTTGACTCTTAGATTTCTTTGCACTGGAAGAAATTAGGTATCATGTAGAGCAGCTCTCAAGACAGGCTCGAGGGAGAGGAATGGATACCTATAGCCAACAGCCATAAGGACGGGGCAACTTGGAGGGGGATCCTGTAGCTGTATCATGAACAGAGGCAGAAAAGAACAACAAGTGAGGGCCCAGAGTTTGCTTAGAGCTCACTAGGGGTGGAGGGGCTTTGGCCATTCTTCCTGACTGCTGCTGGCATTATTTACCTTTGGACTCAGGAAACTATCTGTGTGAGATTCAGTACTGGGAAAAATGAAGCATTTCAGGAGGGCTATTAGACTATGTCCAGTTTCCTAGTGGGTTCACAGGTACATACCAGTTATGAGGTTTTTAATTTTTTTTACTAAAAAAGGAAGTTAATGTGCTTCCTGCAACTTGACTCTATGGGGCACAAAGAAGATACTAGGTAGATAGATCGCTCCCATTCCAGGATCCCCTATTAACACCATGGCTCAGCTAGGCTGGCAGACAGAATCAAGTACTGTAATGTGATGGGGAAAGAGAACAACTCAGACCATGCCACCCCACCACCTCCGGCCTTCTTTATTTACCCAGCATCCTTTAAAATCTGTGCACTCTTCCCTCCAAGTCTACCAGTACTCTGCAACAACAAAACTGTTGCAGATCACCGTTATCTCAGCTCCTGCCCATACCAGGAACATTCCTACTGCACGAAAATACCCTCCTTGCTTTCTTAGTAACTTTGTAAGGTGCACAACAATAATCTCATTTCACAAGGAGAAAGATAATGTTCAAAGAGAATAAAATTGACAGAATTCAGTCTTGGCCCATGGTCCTTCGTTATGGCCCCTTTGACATCATCCACTCGTCATACTCAAGACACATTTTACACCTACACCAAAGTTTTACACCAATTCCTTAACAAATTTATGTAGGTCAACTCCTTTTAGAAACTACCCTTTCAAACTCACCTCAAGCACTTTTGTCCATAAAGCCACAAGTGCTTAGTTACAATTTTCTGTTATTCATAAGAATTACTAAGGTGTGGTAATAGCTTGGGAGCTGATAAGTGGCCCACTGGTAGAGTACTTCTCCAGCATGAGTGAGGCCCTGGGTTCAATTCTCTACACTAAGGAAGAAGAAAAAAAGGAGGAGGAAGGGGACCAGGAGAAGAGAAGAAAGAGGAAGAGGAGAAGGAGAGCAATTGTTGCTTAAAAATCTTCACCCATGTTCCGACAAAAGTTATTTTGTATATTCCCACTGACACATGAATTATACTTTAGATAGCGCTATGAACACCTTCATTATACTCAAAATAGACTTTCTAGGCCAGTAGCACTGGCATCGCCTGAAAGACTGTTAGAAATTCAGAATCTTGTGCCTCATGCAAGACATAATAAGACAGACACTGCATTTTAACAAGATGCCTCAGGTGATTCTGAACTCCGTTAAAGTTTGAGAAGACTTAGCCTCCAAAATATGATGGTCCAAGGTGGTACCCATCTCCCTTTCTGATCCTTTTTCCTCTGAGGACCTTTCTACATATTTGGCATTGGTAGGTCTGACTTGAAAGTCTCCTAGGCTTTGCTAATGCAGCTGGCACTGGATATCCTCAAGTGCATTTCTATTGTAGACCCTGTTTTTGTGTACCTGGGCAGACCCTTGTGTGCAGATTAGATTCTCTAGGGAAGGGTTAATTGGCATTTTTTGAAAGAAGGAAAGAGTTGGTGAGAAACAAAGAGAAGAGACAACGAATCACAGAGTGGGCCCTGATAAAGAAAAAGACACCAGGGAAAGTGAAGGAGAGGAAACAGAAAGGGAGATGATGCAGAGAGGGAGAAGGAGATGATAGAGAGAAACAGACACAGAGACAGAAAGATACGGATCTTATCACAGGGCTATTTTGTGATAGAAAGAAGTGTTCTATTTTGTGTATTTAGCAGAATTCACATCACCCTGAAATGAAACCCAGTCCCTTTGAATGATTTCTCCCTGGCTAGGGACCAGCATGCGATGGGGTAGACACGGGAGACAGTGGCATCGGCACATTTATTGATTCCAAATAGACTCTCCTGGGAGCGCAGCAGAATGATTTTCAGGATTCAATTGAACTGACTCCTTCTTCAAATTAAATTCTTTCATTGCAGTTCTGCTCCCCAACAATGGCCCGGTGCTGTCTTAAAGAAATTCTGATTCTCAATTAACAAATGAGACTTTGAGCGTTCTGACTCTACTTCTTGCTGATGGGAAGGATTAGAAGACAGAGCAGGTAGGGTGAAGTAGAGCAACATGCCCTCTCTGCTTTTCTTTCCCGGGGGTCTGCCTGGGAGGCCAGGGAGGGGGAGGAACAGGGTTACATTTGCAGGAAAAGCTCCAAAAATGGATCCTGCTCTAGAGGAGCTGGCGTCTCTTTGCAGTTTGTACATCATAGTATCCCACTAAAACGGAATCTGGGGGTGGACTGGGCCTAGGAAGCCAGCACATCTTGAAACACACGGATATCAAGGAGAAAAGTGAGCAAGAACTCGCTGTTCTGATTCTCTGTTCTTCCTCCTGCCATTACTTTACATCCTTTATTTTGCTTGGTTCTAGGGTCAATTTTATATGCTGAAGGAGCAAGCAGCTGAAATGCTCCACAAGGGGAGCTACTGGCTGAAAGCAAAGGTGGAACATAGGACTCGGGCATGAGGTACCTTTGCAAACCCATGCTTCGCTCTGGAGCCCCTGCACACTTTTTAATTTATTAAGGCCATGGGCAGGTACCACCAGCTCCTGCAGTTCACAAAGGGATGGAGGTACAGCACCATTAAAGGATGACTTCACATCATATAGCACAGATGTGCATAACCAGGGTTTGAACACAGATTGTGCATCCTTATTGCTGTGAGATGGACAAGAGCAGGGACTCTCTTGCAATCTGAGCAGCATTCTTGCCCATCAACTGTGTGATCTTGAGCCAGTTCCTTAAAGACTTTGTGGCTTAGCATTTCCACTTTCTAAAAGGAGAGAAAAATTTTACCCACTTTCTGGAGTTGTGAGGAGTAAGCAGCTAAATCTTGATGACCTAAGTGTTCGTTTGTAGCAGTGAGTACATGAACATGGTAAATACTAGTGAGGTTTTGGCAAACGAATTTTTAGATCGTTAGTCATACAGCAATATTCAGTGTAATACATGAATGATATTGTCCATGAGAAGATCTTTTATAGGTAAGAAGGAAAAGGAGAGCACACTCTGACCAAGCTCCTCCATAGCATCTGCCTGGTTCTTGGAGGATTAGGAGTAACCAAGGAGGCTACTCATTTAAAGCAAACAGCATGGGGATATCTCTCCAGGATCACCATGAAGGGAGCTTCTCACTCCATCCATGACCAGAACCCAGTATGTGTGGGAGGAAGCTATTCTGACAAACTTTCTATTGCTCTGAAGGCCATAATGAGACCAGATCTCAGCATGGGGGCCAGCATGTGTTAAAAAGAAATTTGGGGCCTGCTTTCCCAGAGCTTAGTTGATAGAAAAAACTTCTACAGGGCTACCATCAGCATTTCACCAGACTAATCAGGGATCTGGCAGAATTCAGCCAGACCTGAGAAATCTTGGCAGTGCTAGAGTGTCAATGCATAATGACTCAAAGGTCAAGTCTGAGAATCAGATAGAAGTGGGTTCAAATCCCAACTACCAGCTTTAAGATCATGGGGAAGTTACTTGTACCTGCTAAGCCCTGGTCTCCTCCTCCAAAAACTAGTTACAATAATATTATCTACTTAATCATAGGGATGATAAAATGTGATTATATATATATATATATATATATATATATATATATATATATATAAACTTTTAGTTTTTGTAATTATTATTTTTATTATTGATAATAATATTGATATTAGTAACTAATAAACCTGTAACTCTTTAAGAGAAAATCAGAATTTTCAGGGGGCCTTTTCCCAGGGGGAGTGGGTCATCAGTGTCTTCCAGTTCCCTGCAGTCCATCACAGTCCACATCACCGCTTGTTCTGAGCCATCTGACTGGCAGAGTCATGACCAAGAAGCCTTCTCAGTTTCAGTAAGGAAGGGAATATCTTGATACTGTATTTGAGTGGAGAAGAGCAGATATTAGTGAGTCTGATTGGTCTCCTCAGTGGATTTCTATACACGCTAGCAGATTCACTGAGATCAGGATTTCAGCAAGTACAATTAGTCGTGTCCTATAAGGAGGAGCTCTTGAAGTTCTGTTTTACTTTCTTGCTTGGAATGCTAGAGAGCTCCTATCTGGCAGTCATCTCATCTTCCTTACTATTTTCTATAGGCCAAATCATCTTCTGACCGAGAGACTTTCTATCTGCTGCCTTCTCTGAGTCTATGTGCTACCTCTTCCAACTGCTGCCACCTCAGATACACTATCCCTGGTGTGGGAGAAGACCAGCATCCAAACTCCAAAAGAATGAACTCAGATGGGAAGCACAGTGGACTCGAGATGTTTATTCCTAATCTTGCAAGAGCAGGTGTCTGTGTAAGAATGGCACACATGGTCTAGAAAGATGGGGATTTTAACCCTAGTCCACAGGTTCCCTGTCCCTTTTCCTTATTGGCTGAGGTCAGGGAGGCACAACCTGTTTCAAATGGTGTCTGTTATTCCCTTTGATTTCCTGGAAAACTCAACCCCTTTTTGCAACTCTTGAAGACTTCTTGGTTTTCGTGATTATGAAAACTTCCATGGATAGCAGTTATCTCTACTCTTGTGCCTCAGTTTGGTTCAGGCACTTTTTGGGTATGAATCATTCTGCACTCTTCATGGCTGCTATTTGACCTAGCTGTCTGCAGGTAAGCAGATTTATTGAAACTGCTAAAGTTAAAATGAAACATGGACTACCTATTTTCTTATTTCTGACACTGACCTATTTCAAATATCTGCATCCCAGTTATTCCCCATTATCTCACCTGTTCTGTACAATTTTCCCCAAGGACAAAAGGAAACCCCAAGTACATCAACTTGGTCTCCAAAGGCTCTACAAATAATTTTGTTTCAATCTCCTAAAATGTTACATGGCAAAAGTATCAAGAGCCTTAAAAAATCCATTTCCTTTGGCTCAACAGTTTCATGCATAGGAATAGCCCAAGATAAAAATGTGAAATTTAATAAGTGGTAAGCAGTACATATCAAGGTAATCAATCCTGTTGGAGTAAAAAGTTGAAAATAGCCTATGTTCCTGACCATAGGGGACTGGATTAAAGTGGTATTGGACATCAGTATGTTAACACATCATGCAGATATTTCAAGTCTTTAATTCTGTGGGGATGCTATTAGAGTGAAACTGAAATCTGGATATTAACATTTACTTATAGTATAACCCTGAATAGGCCCATAAGGGACTATACATCAAGCTGTTGTGGTTATCATTGTCAGAAAGTTAATATAAATGGTAGTCTCTTAATTTCTTTTGTATTTTCTAAGGCACTTTTCCAATGAGCATGTGTTATACCATAAGGAAATAACATATATTGTACGTAAAAGGATTTTTACAAATCCTGTCACATACCTTGTATTGTAAACAATTATCATCTCCTCAGGCAGAGCGTGGCCTTCCACATCCGACTTTATCTACCTCTCTGGTGTTCTCAGATCTGGTAAGGCTTTTGGAATGTGCTGTTCAGGAAACAGCAGGCCCAGAAAATAACAACCCTTTAGATTAATACAAATGGGTAAATATTGCCAGGATTTGTTACATAAAATGCTAAAAAAAAATATAACTTGAGGATGTAACCACTTATTTTTCCACCTTCAGAAATCCCAGCTTCTGTTTCTGCCAAAAAGATGGAGGGTGGGGAAGTTTTCAGTGAAAAAAAAAAAAACCACAACTCTTTAACTCTTTTCTTTGAAATTGACAGAGGAAGAAGTGGGGTTGATAATGGAGGAAAATGAAGCTTTCAATAAAATAAAAGAAGTGTCTGGTATCACTACAGGAAGCACAAAAAGAAGTAGGTTGGATTTCATGCCTTGCCTGAGACAGCAGAGAACTATAGAAGGACTGACAATTGTGGGATACTGAAGATTTGCAAGACAGGCATAGAAAATTCTTCACCTTCTCGGTTGCACCGAGTTCCATACAGGCTCAAGAGATCCTGGCTTGTCCCATGAGAACTTGTTTTGTGACTTGGGTCAATTTAAATAAAAGCACTAGAAAAACTAAATAAAAATCCCTCTGTGAATCAATTTTCCTTCCTCCAAACCTTCAAGCTGTCTCCAGCATCCCAAAAGCATTGCTCCTCTCTGTGTACATTGTGTGTTAAATCTTATCAGTGTTTTTCACCTCCTCTTGTTTTGTTTAGGATTTATCTTTTCTCTAATCCCACAACTTTGCACAGCAATCTTAAATCACACCCATTTGCCACCTGAGACCTGTGCCACCTTCCTAGCATCCACAGAAAGGGAGGAGAGGAGAAGCCAAGGTAAAAAGGCCCAAAGGTGGTGTACCACCCAAGGCCAGTCCTGATTTCATTTCCAATCCCCTTAGAAGAACTGGTCAATGTCAGGTAGCCCCTACCAGATACACTGGGCCAATGCCAGGATAGAAAACTCTGTTAAAACTCTGCCAGGATCTTGAGCATTGATTTTCCCAAGTTTTTTCAATTAAGTACTTTTCCAAAAGAGTAGAAAGCCTGAGGTAGACTGGCAACTTCCTTAAATTCATACTGATAAAATTTTATTGTCAGACCAACTCTCCTGCTCAGATGACAGCTTAACCTAGGAGATGACTGTCAAATTCAGTCCATATACGTGTTTCCTTGACCTGTGTAATCATTATGATTTATTTAAACGACTTGTCATGTGTAAAACTCGAATGATTCCATGAGCAAGTTTCCATCTATGACTTTATTTCCAGAAGAGGAGGAGGAGGCAGAGCAAAAGGAGGAGGAGGAGAAAAGGAGAGGAGGAAGGAGCTGGTGATAATTTGGTGTCTCAGTGTCCTAGTTAAAAGTATGAACTCTAGAGCCAAATTTGCTGGCTTAGACTCACAGCTTTGTGATTAGAAGGAAGATATCAAACCTCCCTGTGTTCTGGGTTTCTCGTTTATAAAATAAAAATAATAATATCACTAACACCTACCCCAAATGTTTGCTATCAGGATAAAATGAATTAATGTCAGCAGTACCTTTAAATAGTGCCCACCTTATGTAAATACTGAAACAGTGACTACACTGCATGAACAGAGATCTGAGTTTAGAGCCGTCATCTTTGCTTGTTCTATACAGAATATAGCTCTCCAGGCAATCCTGCTTCCCACTCAACTCCATTCATCCATTACATTAACTTCCCTACCACTTTAAGTACTAGGTGTCTTGCTCTTGAATGGAGACACAGGATTTGCCTCATATGGGAGAGTAAGAGTGTCTTGTGTAGAACTGAGAGGGTAAGAGTGTCTTGTGTAACAGTTAAGGGACCCAATATCTGGCTTCTTTCCTGGCACCAGAAAGACAATGAGCTCTATAGCTGGAATATTATTTCCTTCCTCTGGTTGGACCATGTGACTTAGCTCAGGCAAGTCACTAAATGAAAGTGAACTGACAATGTGTTCATTCTGAACTGACAGTGTGTTCCGCTGAAGCCTGAAGAGGCTCTCCGCGCTTCCACCAGTTCCCCTGTACTTTCTCTGTCACCACTGAGAAGGAAAATGTTTCAGTGTAAAGAATACCTTCTGGTATTTGGAACTTTTTATAAAGGAGAAGAGCCGCTGTGGAGGCTCTGAGATGTGTGCCATCAAAATTATCTAAGACAGAAACTCCACATCACTTGAAAGCATGATGAGGAAGAGAAACCAACCATTGATGTGTGTGTGTGTGTGTGTGTGTGTGTGTGTGTGTGTGTGTGTGTGCGTGTGTGATGGATTAGATAAATAACTGAATTATTTCAAAGTTGTTACAGAACCATTATCTGCAATAACTTGAATGAACTGGGTACTCATTTCAGTCTTGAGTACTGTAAAGAAGCTACTTTGAATCTGTTTGCCTTCTTGTCTGCTTGTTTGGGTTTGTTTTTTCGGTTTTTTTTCCCACCAAGAACAGTAGCAGTGCAAGAAGAGAAAAGACAGTCTTTAGGGGGAAAACCTGGGCTTCCTTTGTTGTGCCCTATTCATTTTTTATTTTGATTAATTAATTAATTAATTAATTTTTGTACCAGGGATCAAGCTCAAGACCTTGGCTTGCCAGGCAGGTGCTTATGCCACTGAGCTACCTCCCTGCCGGTGGCCTATTCTGGATCTTCAAGATCTTCACTGAATGAGGAGCAGCATTCTTTCTCTTTGAAACAGAGATCAAGGCCAGCTTTCCTGCTAAGGCAAGCATGTGTGTACGTACGTACGTATGTACGTACGTATGTATGTGTGTATGTATGTATATATGTATGTATGTGTGTGTGTGTGTGTGTATGTACGTATGTATGTATGTGTGTGTGTGCACACATGACTTTTACCTCCAAAAGATGATAATTGAGAGCAAAAGCAAAGGGTCCTGATTCAACTAAGTACCCTAGAATTTTTGCCTTTCACATTACAGGATTTTTTTTTAAATAATTGTGTTTCAAAAGAGAGAACTTTTCTAGGTAATCGCTCTTGACACAGCATGCACACAGCTTCAGAGTTCCTCATCCACTCCCTGCTCTTGTCTTATTTTGAAATTCAGGTTTCTTTTTGCTCCATTTCCCCTCCTCTGAGAAGCTGATACTACCTGCTAGGATTCGGATGACCAAATCTGGAATAAGAATTGAATCTCTGGGACTCAGACCTGACCACCTGACAGAGATCACTAGAAAAAGAAAGAAATGAGCACAGGCTGAATATCTGAGAAATAATTGAAAAGATTTTTTTTTTAAAAAATCACTTCAATAATATGCCTCTTGATTTAACGTGAGCATAGGTCCATGGTCTAAAGAAAAGGGTCAGGGAAATATGGTCACAAAGCCTTATACAAGGATATAAACTAAAGGAAAGCTGAGCCTTTCCTGATGAAATAAATAATCAGGGCCATACCACTCTTCTGTTGCAGAAATCCAGGTACATCATATTCATGTTTTAAAGCAATAGTCGAGACAAACACACCTATGCAATGAGTTGTAACTGACTCTTGTCAGCCACAGACTTCTGCCTCTTAGAAATCAGGATCTCTTGGCCCACCCTGGGCAAAATAGTTCATTTCAGCACCATGGGCTGAGCATAAGAGCCATGGTGTGTCTGTCCTTGCTCCCTGCTTTTGCTTCATTATTTAAAAAAAATTAGTACAACCATTTTGTTTTATTTTTTGTAATTTTTAAATAGAATAAAAATAATTAAAAAATCAGAAATGATACGGAATTCCACTAAACAAAATAATTGGAATTTAACCAGGGTTTTTTATATTGCATGATGTTATCTTCAAAACAGCTGTTCAGATTACCAGATTTAAGCATGCAAAATTGGTCAAAAAAAGTTATAAGAAATTAAAGTTTGCACTAGTTTTGTTTAGACAAGATATCATGTCTGTATCTGAATAACTACTATGAAGACAACAAGATGCAATGTATTAATTATTGTAACAGTCCTACTCACCTGTTTTGAAACTATTTCACTGCTGTTATCTTTTTTTCTCATTAAAAGGAATAAAAAATAAAAAATTTAAAAAAGATAAAGCAAATTTTAAGCATCAACTTCTTCCTTCAAGGGACCACATTCAGCAGTACCTGATGGTTATACTCACCATGAGAGCTTGGCATGCGTGTATACAACACATCACAACTCTTTTTATTTTCCCTATCTTCCCTAAACCCTTCCCCCCATCTCTTGGTCCCTTTTCTACTTGCAAAAGATCCACTTTCCTGTTTCCTATTTTTCGTTAAGCTACTTGTGGCTTGGATTTCTCACACAAGAGAAACCACTGCATATTTAAACTTATATGTCTGTCTTATTTCACTTAGTATAATGGTCTTACAGTGCATACATTATCCTACAAATAATTCAAAGGCATCCTTCTCTATGGCAGGGTAGTATTACTGTGTAGTAGTATTCTGTGTAAATACCACATTTTCTTTATCTATTTATCCATTGATGAACATATAGGCTTCATCTAAGATTTAGTTATTGTATGCTATGATGCTGTAAATATGATACATGTGTGTATCATTGAATTATGCCATCTTTAACTGTTTGGGGAGCATATCTAAGAGTGAAATAGCTGAGTCAAATGGAATTTCTGTTTATTTTCTGCTTTTGTTTTAAGTCACATTTCAAAGCAGAAGAAATTCATCACAGGGAACCACTATTCAAGCCACAAAAAAAGAAAGAAATTCACAATCTCACATATCAAAAGTCTTGTTTTCCGAGAAAGGAGTGAAACCTTGACGGAAGGCTGTGAATGAGATGAAAAGCTATGAGTGTCTTCACTTCTCTTCTCAGTCCCGTGTTGTGGATTTCATGATGTCCCCTCGAAAACTCAGAGGCAAGTTTACAGTCTGCCTACCAAAGTACACAGTCCACTGTGTTGGATTGTGTCACCAAGTTCAGGCACCTATAATGGCTAAATGACAATGGAGTGCCCATCTTTGACAGGTCTACACAAAAAAAGGGAGATACAAAGGAAGAACCTGATGTGTGTGTGTGTGTGTAAACAGTACAGTTAGGATAAATATGCCGTGCTTCTGCATCATTCTATGAGAAGCAAGATTTGCACTAATAGTGGTTGGACAAGATATTATGTCAGCTTCTAGTATATGGACAACCACTAGGAAAATAACAAAGTAGAAAGTATTAATAATTGAAACTGTGTTATAATTCAACTTTAAAAAATATGCTAAGTATACAGCTACATTCTCTTAATTCATTGGTTAGAGACATCTGCTCTAATAGTGTCTATAAGTAGAATATCATGTATGCACCTTGTACGGCAACAAACCATTACGAAAACAGTTTGCAATGTATTAATTATGGAATCTCTCCTATTATTTTGATTTGAAACTGTCTTGTTGCTATCTGTTCTTCAATAACAAAAATTAAATTAAATTAAAAAGTAGACAGTCCACATTTTAAATTCTGATTTCTGGCTCCATTTTATTGTTTTACTCTTATTTTTTTAAACTTTAACCTTGTATCTAATTTTAAATTTTTGGCTTTTGTTTTGGATGTTACATATTATTTGGAATAATAAGATACATATCTGAAAAATGAAACATCCAAATCATGCACTGAAATGCACTGACATGCATGTATATGTGTGGTTACACTGATCTGTATGTACAGGCTTATATGTTTCTTTTATAAAACTACATACCACCATAAACAAAAACTTGAAAGCATTCAATGAATAACATAAAAATAAACCAAATACATAAAAATATATTTGAATAATAGAATTACTACTGGGATTACTTTGCTGCTGCTGGGGAGACTTTAAATTTACAGACTGCCAGAGACAGAAGATGCAACTTGCAATGGCAGCTTCAAGGATAAGTTCTATCTCACAGTAGTTGGCAATTGCATGAAGTTTCAGGGTTCATGTCCAAACACAGCCGCCTATAGTTGAAGAAGCTAGGTTCCAAAGGTCTTGGACTGTTCGCCTTCCATCATTTGAAATTCCTGTTTGGCACCACCACAAATGGAAATAGATATGGTCCACTGAAGAGCAAAGCTACAGAAATAACCAAGGTACATAATCAGGGCACCCCAGGTACCACCAGCCTGCCACGGTTCACAAAACTTGCTGATGCCTGACACTAGGCTACAACTTATTTCTCCAGGCCTCTCTTCTTATTTCTCTAGTCTTTAAAGACTGTGTTTGAAACTGCATCTCTCTCCTGTATGAGAAGACAGCGACTAGGAGATCAGAACTCTACAACACACTAAGAAAAAGACCACAATGAGCATCAGAAGGAAGACAGACCTCTCATCCCAGCCAATCAATAACATCCTGTGCATTGTCAAGCAAGAAAAAAGACATCTCTGGGCTGCAACCCTTCATCTGCTTCAGAAGCAAGTTGGAGAAGCAAATCCTCAAGTCATCTTTAATCAGAGTACTTGACCGTGGGACGCCAGCTCATGACTCTTCGTCACAGCGAGAGCTCAGGGATTTTATTGTGACAGTCTGGAAACCAGCAAGAGGGAGGCAAGGCTGTTGCATTTCATCCTGTCAGTTCCTTTTCTAAATGGGAACATTGTCACTCACCGTTTATCTTGCTGTGAACTTTCCCTAATGGTTTACTTAGATCCAGACTCTGATTAATCATCCTGGGCAACGGGTGACACGACAAACTCATCACTAATTACTTGGCAGACATAAGATACTGTGTTCCTATGCAATTGCATAACACCTCTGTTTTTTACCAAACCTCCAGTGGATACAATGGTAAATGTTTATTGAATGAACAAACCTCTGTTTCAAAGCAACCGTGCTTATTTTCCTCTACTTTCTCACCCTCTATTAATTTCTCAAATCACAATATTCTTGCTTTTGTCTCCAATCCAGGGATCACAGTATTAGTTAGGATTCTTTAAGTATTATAAGGAGTACAAACACAATTCAAACTGGCTTAGGTAAAAAGGAGATTTTGGACTGTGTCTAGAAAGAAAGTTGAAGTAGTTTACAGAGATCAAAGAAAAACATTTGAGAATTTGGAGCTTATAGATGCTCCCAGAAATCAAATCCAAACTCCCTCTCCCTCTCTTTTCCTCTCCTGGATTCTGCTCCCTCCTCTCTTTCTCTTTGCTTTTCCTTCTTTCTTCTATATACAGAAGAGAGCCCCGCCCCACCTCACCCTGTAACCAACTATGCTGGCATCCAGGCTCAGAGTTTCAGGCTTCAAAACTAGGAGAAAAAAATAAATATATGTTGCTTAAGCCACCCAGACTATTATAAATTTTAATGACAACCCAAGACAACAAATACACCCACTTATCTATCTGATGATTTATCCTTTTAGCTCTTTTTTGTTGTTGTTAATTTTTACCTGGTCTGGTGGTTTCAGTTATCATTATCACTCTGACCTCTCAGTTATGATTTTCAACTGAGTTCCAACATGGGCTTCTTAGAGAGCCTGCTACCACTCGGAAAATCAAAAGTTCTTACACTCAGAAGTGAAACCCAAATACTTTTTTTTACTACTATTTTTGGTTTCAACATACTTATTCTTCCCTCCATATTTAATTAGGATTTTGTGGAATCTTAAAGATCGTGCTATTAACCTTGTTGTGAGGGCCTTTGCAGTACTATAAATGAAGTGCTTGCCTTTTCTCCCTTCTTCTAGATGCTCATTTCTTTAGTGGGAAGAAAATGTATGTGTTATCTGTTATAGCTACTTAATTGTTCTTAGTTAATTGTGTGAGTCAGTGAAGTAATTTTAAAAATAAAAGATATATATATATATATATATATATATATATATCAGAAATATAAAAACTCACACTCCAGTTGCATGACATTTCATTCAGCTCTTACCAAACTAATGAAAATAATAACTAATAATTTTAAAACATCCTACCTTTTCACCTAATGGGAGTCTTATTTTTAATACCTCTGTAAAGTATAACTTTTATGCTGTCTACACAAGGTCAAGGAATTTATTGAGGTGTTAAGCAAACTTCATTAATTTATTATTGAAAATGTATCCATCAGTGTTTGTTGTTTTGGTATGTTTTGATCTACAAATAAATATTTAATCATTGATTGTCCTTAAGTGATAAACACACATCAAACTGTAAGATGGATTCTGCAAATGACAAAATCTTCATACTCTTTTCTCTGATACATTTTTTCCTTCTAATCATGTGGAATAAACAAACATTGGCTATTGTACTTTATCCAGACAAGTGACTCACTCAGATCTCCATGTGTGTTTTATCTGGGCTCTCAACTGCAATTTTATACTGGCATGAATAAATTTAATGACAAAGGAAGTGCTTACATATGGTGGTTACTGAAAAATAGGTTATAAAATTGTTAAAGCAGAGACTTCTGCTTGAAAGTGTGTGACTGTAATTTGTACAAGAAAAACATACATATATGTAGAACAAATCCATACCACAATTGGAAAGCCATGCTAGCCTATGCAATCACAGTAGCTGGGAAAGATTGATAATGGCAACTTCGAGAGTCAAAGAGCAAATAGGTGTTGGGGTGTTGGCGGCATGATTAATCAAAAGGCAACATAGTTAAGGCAGACCTGAATATCAGAACGGTTTTGTTTATTTTTCCTCAGGATAACATCTTGTACATTTAACTTTGACCCAAATATTCTGACAAAGATGGTTCCTATTGTGGAACCCATGACCAGAAAAGATGGGCTATGTGTTCTTCCACTTACAGCTTCCAGGAAGGGTAGGGGCAGCACGTACAAAAATGAAAAGTCATCTTCTTGTACATTGTTAATCTCACTTGACCTCACATCGCTCCTTTGCTTACTTTTTATTAGTCAAAAAGCAGAATTATTGTCCTTATTATCCAAATCTGCGTTGATTGCCAATAGAACATGAAATTTTCTCTAAATTTCTGAAGAACTGCTGGGCTAAAGAATTACTCACCAGCTGCCAACATCATTCAATTTAAATTTCATCAATAATTATGAACAGCAAGCAATAAATAGCATGCATGTGAAGAAACAAAACAGTGTGAAAACGAATTTCAAACTACAATAAACAGATTAATGTGTAAGGGAACATTTAACACATTAAACCAAAGGAAACTTATTGAGCTATCACTTCAGTAAAAAGTGGCAGATTGCTGAGAAAAAGAAGCAAACAAACAAACAAAAAAAAATTAAAACCATGATTGTCAATCTGAAAAGTAAAAGTGAATAGATAGGTGGTCTGCATGGGATAATAGATAAAAATGAATATTACAAACTAAACTAAGATAGTAAGTTGAAGTCTCACATATGTTTTTCTTTGTAAAGAAAACAAAGGTCAAATATAGGACTATATTAAGATATGAGAAACATCTAGAGGATACCATATATTTTTTAATGAATGTTCCAGGAAAAAATGAGTGGGAATTATCAAATAATAAACAAAGGAATTTTTTTCTGACCTGAAAAGTAGTCAGATAGTCCCAAATAGCAGTAATATTTCATGTAGTCCACAAAACTTTTATTGACTGTTGTTATGGATTATGTCTAGGTGTTCCCTCCAAATCCCCATGCAGTCACTGGGGCAGGCTTCCGAGTTTGTGATTAATTCGTGATCCAATGTTTGGATTATGGGCATGAGCACTACACTTGCCCTGAGGCAGATAGCCTGAATGCAATACAAGGAGGGGAGAGAGGCTTTCTCTCTCAGTCTCTTTGCTCTTCCTGATTTTGCTGTTTTCTATTGCTATAAATGACTGCCTTCTGCCATGTGCCACTCTGCTTTGCACCCAGCCGAGTATGGACTAAAACTTCCACAAACTGTGACCTAAATAAACCTTTCCTTCCTTAATTCAAGGTATCAGGTATTTAGTCCCAGCAATAAGAGAAAAACAACTGAAACAACTACTTGTGTGTTAGGCACTATTTTAACTGTAGTAATAAGGAATACAAACATTCCTTCATTATATAATAGTGCTCTCCTCTGAATTCCAGATACTAAAGAAAATGCTGAACTCTTTCAATTTTTGCCAGAAGAGAGTAAATGATACTGTTCTAGGCTTTCCATCATAAACAACTACAAAACTAGAAAAAATGATAATACAACATATTTTTTTGGACAGTAAAGAATTGATAGCACAAGGCTATAATCCCTGGAAGAAGGGACACTCCCAGGGAAGCCTTGGGATCACACAGCTCTCTATTTGAGTAATTTCACCAGTGTGATGAAGAAGGCTAAGGCTTTGTAGAGCAAAGTTGTTCTGTTAAGTTGAGCAAGCGAAGATCAGAGCTGCGGAAATCAGCAGTGAAGCAGCTTGGAATCTTTTTAATAAATTACTGTATGAAATAATGTTAAATGAAGTCATCAAACAAATGAAAGCTGTGCAGAGGCGACCCTAAAAGTACATGCAGGCATCCCTCGGAAGTCCACAGCTAAGAGCTAGTTGTCTACTTCGCAAGTGAGATGTCTCAACATTTACACAAAACAGGTGCCATGTGTTAGAGCAGTACAAATCAAAAGAGCTGGTGTGTGCAAAGGGATGTTGGAGTCTAGTGCTAGAGTGCAGACATCTTGTGAACATATCCTTAATGTAGGTGAAATCCAGCTAGACAGAAGAATGTATTTGAGAATAAGGAGACACACTAAAGTAATATATACATTTTTCTACTTACTGAAACCTAAAACCAAGTCCAAAAAAGAGCTGAAGGGGAGATAGAGTGGGGAAATTAAAGTAAGATGAGTTAGAAATATTAGAGAAACTCTTCATAGAATTTCACTAATCAAATATAGTATTAAGCACACACAAGTTCAGGTGACTGCCCATTGGTTGAACTTCCCACTTCAGCAAGACAAAACACTCCTAGACTGGGCGTGGTAGCGGGTGTCTGCAATCCCAGCTCTTGGGAGGCTGTAAACAGGTGGATCACTACAAGTCCAATCTAGTAATGAGACCCTGCACACCCTGTAGACCCTTCCCTAAAATTAAGAAAAAAGAAAAAATACTCTGAAGTCTTAATTAACCATAGAAAGAATCAAGAAAAGTATTCCATACCTAAGAAAAACAAAGTTACTGGTACAAATGTGGAGTTAAACATTGATTACAAATAATGTTATAAATATAGTCAGCCTTCTCAAATCATGAAAAATGGGTTCAACTAACTTTGGACCAAAAAAGATTTTTTAAACTTGAATTTATGCTACACATTTCCAGACTGTTTTCTTTGCTCCTTCGCTAAGATATGATATACGAAAAACATTCACAGAGAGTTCATATCATATTAGGTTTTATAAGTAACCTAGAGAATATTCACTGTATGTGGGAATATTGTGAAGCGATCTAACACACATGTAGTCGCAATCCTCAAGAAGGAAGGTAGTAATATGGAAATAAAAAAAAAAATCACGCCATTAATCTAAAGTGTATCCCCCCCAGGCTCCTGTTCAGCATGGGGCTTCTGGAAGATGCTGGACAATGGGGCACCTTACTCCTCAGCGGATTCATCTACTGACTGCTCAGAGCTGACTGTGCAATTAGAAGCTGGGGTCTGGTAGGAGCTGAGTCATGGGGGCAACACCCAGAAGGGTGTACACTTGCTCTCTCTCTCTCTGTCACTCTCGCTCTCGCTCTCTGCCTCCTGGCTGCTGGTGGGCTCAGCACCTTTTCCTCCCACCAACCCTCTTCCATGCTGTCTCTGCCTTCAAGCCCTCTGACTCTGGACTGAAACTGTGTTGGTTAGATTGTCCTAGTGACAGGAAAACTGACTAATACATTCTCATCAGAAGAAATTGCGATAAAATGCAAAACAGTGAATTGTAGTTCAACAAGCTTAATAAATATACAGAACCACACTGGCGAACTATATAGTCAAACTCTGGAAAACAAAGAATACAAACACTGTGAAAACAAATAAATAAAATATATAATATTATTGATTTCTCCTCAGAAATAATATATGCAAGAAACAGTAGGACAATATTTTAATATGACAAAAACAATAGAACCTAATAAATGAGATCTATCTATAGGAAAAATAACCTTTGCAACATATGGTAAAACACAGGAATTTCCAAATACTTAAAACCCAAGATAATACACTATCAACTGGCTTGCCTTAGAAGAAATGAGAAAGGAAATCAGTCAAGCCTAAAGGAAATAATAATGTGTAAAAACTTAGTGTGCATAAAAGAAATATGAGCCTTGGAAATCACAAATTAGTAAAATAGATAAAATTATGGTGGCTTAGGGCTCGGGAGATAGTTCAGTAGGAAAGCACCTGCTTGGCAAGCCCAGGGTCCTGAGTTCAATCCCCATTACTAAAAAAAAAAAATGATGGCTTAATTTTTCTCATAAATTTCTTTAAAAACACTGACTATGTCTGGGGAGATAGCTCAGTAAAATAAGTGCTTGCCTGGCAAACACAAGGGCCTGAGTTCAATCCTTGGTTACACACACACATATACACACACACACACAAAGAAAGAAAAAAAGAACATCAAAAAATGAAAGATAAGTGCGAAAAGTGAAGGGGGTTCTGGGTAATGAAACTGTACTATTATATAGCTATTACATTTGCTAAATGTTAAATGTGAAGTATGAAGCAGGCACTAGGAAGAGGAAGTTAGAAAGTGAGGGAGATGACGTGAGCAAGGGGAAAAGGAAGATGTATTGATAAATATAGAGCAACCGCTGAAGTTCTAGGACATATATGATTAAAATATTAGGAAAATGTAATAGATTAGTAAAGACACTTGAATAACCCCAGAAAAGGAAAGAAAACAAAATAAAAATAGAAATTAATAATAGAAACTAATAGAAAGATAGTTGACTTTAATATCATCAAATCAATAATGCCATTAGGGGTTGATGTTCCACACCAAAATTAAAAACACAACTTATCATGCTGATTCAAAATCAAAACCAGGGCTGTGGAGATGGCTCAGTGGAATAAGCGCTTCCCTGGCAAGCACAAGGGTCTGAGTTCAACCTCCAATTCCACCAAAAAAAAAAGTCTATAAAATCAAAACCATACTATCTGCTCTCTTGAAAAGAAGCACTTTAGAATATAAGTACATCATATGTAATTAAAATAGCAGAAAAATACATAACCAAAGCAGTGAGCAGGACAAATCAGGAAAGCATACCAGTAAGAAATCATATTAATAAAAATCACATGGATATTAGATTTTATGACAAAGAATTTTAAAGACATAAGAGAACATTCATAATAGCAAAAAGGACCAGGATGAATGTAAAAGAATGTTAAAAGTCAAAAAGCAAGAACTGATATAAATAGAGGAATAAATTGAAAATCAAAGTAGGAGATGTCAATGTTACCCTTTTTGCCAACTGATAGAGCAAGTAGAAAATAAATTAACAAACATATAGAAGTACAAACCAACACTATAAACCACTTTGATCTAGTTGATATTTGACAACATGTCTTAAACTGCCAGAATACACTATATTTATTTCTTATGAAACATTCACAGAGGTAGGCTACATATATTCATGTCTTAGTAATTTTTTTAAACTGAATTATTTTATATCTCAAAGAAAGTGGCATTACGCAGGGCACTTAGTGGCATTTACTTCTTTCATCTTTTGACTTTCTAATTTCTTTTTACAAATGGCATAAAATTGACCATTTTAATCATTTTCAGTGGCATTAAATGCCTTCATGTTATTGCACAACCATCACCACAACCCATCTTCAGAACTTCTTTTATGTATTTTACCTTTGATGGACATGTCTCAATTGCACATATTCATGAGATTCAGTATAGTTCCACACGTGCACACAGCATGGACTAACCTTAAATTGAAACTCTGATTTTATTAAAAATTAAGTGAGAAAGTTTTGAAGTCTTAGCTACTTAGCATCACCTTAGAAAGAGTCCCTGGTAACCACCAATATGCAGTCTGGCCCTCTGAATTTCTCTGCTCTAACAGTAGGATCGTACAGTGCTCGTTCACCTATGACTTCTTATTCTGCTCAGCTTATTATCTTCAGTGGTCAGGGATTCTTAGATTTGCCTTCTTTCTAGGGTTATGTAGTACCCACTGTGTGTCCACACCACGTCACACCTGCTCATTCACCTTTTGCTGGACCCTTGGTTTGCACCCACCATTTGGTGCACAAAAATTTGTTTGTCCTGCTTTTGATATTTTTGAAATAGAAGCAGAAATATGTTTGATGAATGGTAATTGCTTGTTGAACTTTTTTTCACTTTAAATTGTAAATTTTATTGTATTTTTTACATTGCAAATTTTTTTGTAATGTTTTGGTATAGTACAAATGTTTTGGTATAGTATAATATCATGCATACATGATATTATACTTACAGACTTTATTATAGCAGATGTCTCTAATCAGTGAATTAAGAGAGTATAGCTGTTTATTTTTTATACCTGAATTATATCACAGATTCAATAATTAATACTTTTTACCTTGTTATTTTCCTAGTGATTGTCCATAGTACTAGAAGCCAACATAATATCTTGTCCAACCATTATTAGTGTAAATCTTGCTTCTCATAGAATTATGCAGAAGCACAGCATATTTATCCTAACTGTACTGTTTATACACACACATTATGATTCTTCCTTTGTATATTCCTTTTTTTGTCTAGACCTGTCAAAGATGGGAACTCCATTGTCATTATACCAATTTAGGTGCCTGAACTCGGCAACACAATCCAATACAGTCCAGCATTCCACAATAACAGTGAATAATCTGAACAAGTTGTTGACTATAGCCATTTACAGCTCAACTTATTATTATGGCCCCGCGTTGTATACCTCATTTTTATACTTTTCTGCTGTATGGTTAAGACCTAGATAGAGCAAGATCTATATCCCAAAAGATGTAGCTTTTGTTTCTGATGAGGTCAGTGAAGTCCCCTCAGGGTTTGTCGTGTAACCTGAACCTTATTCTGTAGATCCTTTGTCTGTGTCATCCTTGCAGATGAGTCCTACCAATGCTTGACCAGTTTGCTCTCTGTGAGAGCCTGAGAGAAAGTTTTCTCTCCATGTGATGCTCCCCAAGCACACTATAGAACTTTGATCTCTTTCCTATGTGGCTCCATAAACTCCTTGTTCAGAAAATCTGGGGCACAATTGAGTTTCATGATGTTAAAGTACAGTTTCTCCTATGCCCTGAGCCTTTGCTGACTTTGAAAGGCTAGGGCCACGATGTTGGCTGGGCTTGTGACTCTTCTATTTCTCCAATTTTGATCTGTGAACTTAGGTTGCTAATTATCCAGAAGAAAAGCTGATTAGTACCCTGCAGCATATGCCATTCAGTTTGCCCTAGCTATCTGATTCAATTGTTTTTAGTTGTTGTTGTACATTTCTATTTGTATTTTTTCTTTTTACTTCTTATACTAGGGAGACCATATGATATTTGCACATATGTGTCTGATTTATTTCACTTACGAGTACATGTTCAAGGGGTATCCACTTCAATATAAATGCTTCAAGTTTATCATTCTTAATAGCTGATTAATATTCCATTATACAGAAATACCACATCTTTTTCAACCATTCCTCATGTGAAGGACATCTTGGTTGTTTCTGCTTGTTGAACTTTTTGAGGAATATCCATACTGTTTTCCACAGCAGCTGTACTATTATGTGCTCACAACAGCAGTGCACAAATTCTCTAGTTTCTTTACACCCTCAATAGTTGTTCTGTTTTGTCTTTACATTGGTTTTTTAAAAATAATATCCATAGTAATCATTAGGAGGCAAGACTTCAATGAGGTTTTCAAACTTCTGAGTGATTAGTAATTTTATGAATCATTTCATATGTTCATTGGTCATTTGTATATTTTCTTAGGAAATAGTGTTCAAGACCTTTGCTTATTTTAAATATTGTATTGGAATATATTTTGTTTTGTTTTACATTACTTAGTTTTAGTTATAGGAGACCTTTATACTAGATATGAATTCTCATCAATAAATGACTTGAAAAGTGTTTTCTTTAGTTGGGGGGTTCTTTGAACTACTGTTTATTTTATCTTTGATGTACAGAGTTTCTCTCTCTCTCTCTCTCTCTCTCTCTCTCTCTCTCTCTCTGTGTGTGTGTGTGTGTGTGTGTGTGTGTGTGTGTAGTCCAACTTACTTATGGTTGCTTTTATTGCCTATGCTTTTGGTGTAATATCTAAATAATTCCCAAATTCAATTTTACAAAGATTTTACTTTTTTGTATTTGTAACTCATATGTTTAAGCCTTCAAGTTTTTTTTGTAAATAATTGAGTATGGCAGAAAGTAAAGGCTCAGCTTGTTTCCATGTATCTAACTTCAATAAATGTTAAAAGACAAACTTTTGAAAGTGTATCCTGTCCTTACATTATAACTAAGAAATAAATAACGGGTGGATGTGGTGACACATGCCTGCAATCCCAGCACCTTGGAGGGTGAGGCAGGAGGACTGCTGTGAGTTCAAGGCCAGCCCGAGCTACATAGTGAGACCCTGTCTCCAAAAGACCTCCAGAAAGAAGGAAGGAAATAAAGAAGAGAGAAAAAAAGAAAGAAAGAAAGAAAGAAAGAAAGAAAGGAAGGAAGGAAGGAAGGAAGGAAGGAAGGAAGGAAGGAAGGAAAAGAAAAAGAAAGATTTAGCTTGAAACTTTCTGAGATAACTGAAAGACAAAACCTTCTTCTAAATAATGCATGGGTCACAGAAATCTTAAGAAATTTTTACTGTTTTTTTTTTTTTTTTTTTAGCAGAACCAGGGATTGAACTCAGACCCTTGAGCTTTCCAGGGAAGTGCCCATTCCACTGAGCCATCTCCCCAGTCCCATATTTTGAACTAAGTGAAAGTGAAAAGATAATTTAATATTTGGGCCACTCAGTGAAGCTCTGCATAGAAGGAAATGTGCAATAATAGATCACCAACTATTCATTAATAAACAAATTCATCAGTTAGAGAAAAGCAAGATCTAAAATAAATAAGCTAAGTTTCTACTTTAGGAAAGTAAAAAATAAACAACCAATTTAAGCTTAAATCAAGGAAATGAAAAAATAATAAAAGAGCAAAAGTTAACAAAACTGAAGACAGGAACAAAAGAGAAAAAATCATCAAAATTAAAAAGTTTTTTTTATTTTTAAAATTAGTAATACAGAGTGCGCAGATAAACTTCTGGCCAAGCTAATCAAGAAAAATGAAAAAATACAAATCCCCAATACTGAAAATGAAACAGTGGCAATCACTACCAATCTCTAAAATTGAAAATATAAATACAGATTAAAAAAAAAAGTTCCACATCTCCAAATTTGATAATTGTAGATGAAATGAATGAATTCCATGAAAGGCATAATCTACCAAAATAAAGAAAATGGAACATTTAAGTAGCCTCTATATACAAAAGCAACTGAATTAATGGACACTAAGCTTGCAAAAATGTGAATACCATGCCTAGATAGTCCTACTGGTAAACTCTATGAAACATTTAAGGAAAAAATGATGCTAATTCTGCCCAACTTATCCCAAAATATAGAATCAAAAGGAACACTCTTTGGCTCATTCTTGGGACCACCATGTCCCTAGTATATTAAGGACATGGGAAAAAAAGAAAAACTAATTGTCAGCAAAATTTGATCAGGTTGAGACAACTTATAGAATGAAGTATAGTCCTTATAGGAATTAAGTAAAAATTAAGGAGCTCTGAACAAAGCCTGAATTATTTTTATTAATAATAGAGTATCAACAACTGTTCATTAATAAACAATTAATCTTGAAACAAATGTATCATGTTAATAATAAAGGAAACATTATTCAAGTATGAAGAATTTGTACTGGCTTTACAATAATTCAACAAATCTAAAACTATTCTAAAATAAGAACACTTACTATATGTGGAATAGAAAACATCTATGCAGCTTTTATACTATAAGTCAAGAAAGAAAAACAAAGAAACAAAAAGTAGCTGATAAAAGTAAAACAATCAAGGTGGTTAATGTGGTCTATATGCATTAATAATTACAACAAAACAAATGGACTAAGCATACTGAATTGTAAAAAGTATATCAAAGAGCAAGAACTACTTACATTTCTTATAAAAATCATGCTTCCTTAAAGCAATTTTAAGAAGTGTGGTATACAAATGGGAGAAATATAATCTGTACAAGCACTTAATCAGTGACAGTATTGATAGTTTTAGAAATATTGTTACAGAAGAGAAGTTGATTATTACCCTGTAACATATGCAGTTCAGTTTATCCTCACTATTTGTCTAAATATCAAATATCTTAGGCTAAGTTTACAGATCAAAAATTGGAGAAATGGAAGGGCTGCAAGGTCAGCCAACATTTGGGCCCTAGCCTTTCAAGGTCAGTGAAGACTCAGGACATAGGAGAACCTGTTCTGCAATATCATGGAGCTCAGTTGTACCCCAAATTTTCTGATCAAAAAGATTATGGAGCCACAGAGGAATGCGATTGATGATGTATAGTGTGCCTAAGGAGAGTTTCATGGAGAGAAAACTTTCTCTCAGGTTTTCACAGAGAGCAAATTGGTCAAGCAATGGCTATGACTCATCCACATGGCTGACACTGACAAGGGATCTACAAACTGCAGTATAGGGTTGCAAGATAAACCTGGAGGGGACTTGACTGACCTCATCAGATATAAAAGATTCATTTCTTATTATATAGGTCTTGCTTTATCTTGGTCTTAACCATCCAGCAGAAAAGTATAAAAACGAGGTAATAAAATAAAGCCATATTAATATGCTGAGTTGCAAAAGGCTCTAGTCAACAACTTCTGTGGATAACCCACTGCTATTGTGGACTGCTGGACTGTGTTGGAGTGTTTTGCTGAATTCAAGCACATATAGTATTTAAAAGCTAATAGAGTCTATCTCTGACAGGACTAAACAAAAAAAGGGGATACAAAGGAAGAACCATTTTGTATTTGTATATACAGAATAGTTAGGATAGATATGCAGCTACTTTCACTTAATTCTATGAGAAGAAAGATTTGTACTAACAGTGTTTGGACAGGATATCTTGTCTGCTTCTTGTACTATGGCTATCCACTAAGAAGATAACAATGTAAATGTATTAATTATTGAAAATGTCCTACTAATCAACTTTGTAACTGTCTCATTGATATTTTTCTCTCAATAAAATAAAAAGAAAGAAAACATAAAAATAAGTAATTGTTTAGGAAATATAAGTGTAGTATCTGTTAAAATATTAATAAAATATAAAATTATATTAGTCAAAAAATGCAAATATTATCACAGTAATCCTATAAGATAGGAATTATATTCTTTTCTTCATTGCCCAAACTCAGCAAGCTGGTAGTGGGGAGGGCTAGATTCAAATCCTTGTCTTCTGAAGAGGAGGATGGGTGACTTCATGTTTGGCCATCAGTGGAAGATACAGATCTGAGAGTGAGCCAGATGCCATTGCTGTATCAGGTAGCCAAGGCCCCAACTTGCAGAGGACGCAGTGATGAGCCCTCTCAGCCACGTTAGGGGATGTGTTCTTGACAAGAGGACAATTGGCTGAATCCTCAGTGTTGACTAAAGTTTTACTGCTATGGAGAGCTAGTGAGACCTCCCTGGAAGCTGTTTGATTTCCCTGGATTTCCTCTGAAGAATGGTTATTTTTGCTCAGTGGCTTTTCCAGATTCAAACAAATATGAAAGACTTTCCAGCACTCTGATTCCACATAGAGCAGAGATGTCATGGAATTTGGGCCTCTTGACATAATCAGTAGTTTTCTCCTCCTCCTTTCAGGGTCAGCCAGCAGTAATTTGGCTCCCCTCTGTCTGCCTGCATTATCTCTACCATGGGGAATTAACAACCACTTCACTGCACAGCTGCTAAAGGCTGGAATAATTAATTAAAATTTAAAATAAAACCATTCACAACCTTTTGTAACCAAAACTATAGGAGTGAGTAACCTCTTTAAGGCATTTTAACTGATTAGCAAGGGAAAGAAAACTTTTTTGAGAGTATATTAGCAGGATAAAGTACATTCTCTAAGTATATATATCAGCAATCAAACTGTAAAAGCTGACATTAAAGCAGAACAATCTTGTTGTGTATAGCAATTGGAAATTTACCCAGAACATTGAAATGGATTTGTGTGGGGGAAATGAGAGCCAGGACACCAAATTAAACACACCAATGAATAAAAGTGACAATTTAAGATAATGGCCAGCCCATTGCCTTCTTTTATCAGGTGCTACAACTACTTTAGAACAGCCCAGTAACTAATGGACAGAAAAACATTTTTTATGTTTCACTTTTATGAGGCTTCCACTGAGAAACAAGCTAGCCAGTGACATGTGTTATAGGTGCTTATCTATCAGATATTGTACTTTTGATTAAGTGAAAAAAAGATAAAGATTACATATGACATTTTCAAGGTCACTCAGCACATGATTCATGACTAAAAGCAACCATTTTGGAAGATTCACTTTCAACATTGACATTTTTGGTAGCAGCCAACTCAAAACTGATGCTTTGATTGAGAGCCCTGAGAAGCTGTCATATTTGAAAGTGCTTTCTGATCTCAGAGATAGGAGTAACTATGGATTTGACAATTCTCAAAGAATTGAGAGCCTAAATGAGAATTTGTTGATCCTGATCTCTGATCCTGCTGTGTTGTCATTTTATATGAATAATGTCATTGAATTTTCAACATTGCCATATACAATAAACATTCTCATTTAGCAGACAGAGGAAAAGAAAGCTATGTGTAGCCATGTCCAGTCTGTAGCCCATGAGTTATAACAAAACAAATCTAAACTAAAGAAAGTTTTGTCACTTACAAACATTAAGTATATTGCATATCTTATATGTAGTCCTCTTTACTCAGTGAAACTCAGGCAGACCACACATGTCCAACCCCTAGGCTGCACACAGACATACCTGAAAGGATTAAGAAGCTTGTCCACAATTACACAGCTGCCCACCTGCAGATGTGGGAGGTGGGGCTCGAAATATCTCCACTGAAACAACTCACCAATAGGGCGGGGTCTCTGTACTGCCCTGGGTAAGGGCAACACAGAGTTGAGGATGAGCAGGTTTGCTGGAGTAAACTTTGAGGTCTCAGATGGAGGCTCACAGCTGAGGACGGGCTGAGTTGGCGTGAAAGGCTCCGCTTCGGACTCATCATCCTGAGGCACAGGCACGCACCTTTACTACACTAAGTCCACAGTGTTTTGAGTACAGAATATGGGAGCAAAGCAGCCATCTAGGTTCTTCAAAGAGTCTAAAAATCCCAGAGAGAGGAAGAAGCGAAGAAGATAGCGAAGAGCCAATCAGGAAAAGCTGCAGAGCTGACACAGGACAGGTGATAAGGCTTTCAAGAAAAATGAAAATTCTGTTCAACAGATACATGGCTGTAGTGGGTTGGGGGGTTGAATAGAACATGAGGAAGAAAAAAGACAACTGGCTTTTCCTGAGGCAGAGGCAGAGAAGTTCAATGTTTTCTTGCAATCTACCACCCCCTGCACATTGCTCTCAGTCTGCACATGACTGGTATAAATGGCACTATAAAGCTGTACTATAGGGCCAGGGAGATGGCTCAGTGAAATAAGCACTTCCCTGGCAAGCACAAAGGCATGAGTTCAAATCCCCGGTTCCACCAAACAAAAAAGTTGTACTATAAAATTAAAGAAATGGATGATATCGATTTTTTCTGACTGATCTTTGATCCTCATGTACTGGAATGACCAACCTTCTTTTGAGTCTCTCCATTAGTTTCACTCTCACCAGCAAGAGCTGAGGTTTCATGAAGGCTGGGAGAGGGGAAGTAATTGTTCAACTCCAACACTGTACTAGGGAAACAGGGTTTCTAAACAGTCTGCTAACCCCTTTGCTTCTTTTGAGGCTACTACATTGATTTTTAAATGATTCTATCACATCTCATGAAATTCACCCATTTAAATTATATACTCCTGTGATTTTAGATAACATTGTAAAAAAATAGTACAGTGCCATCATAAATCCATTTTAGAATATTTACACACATACACACACACACACACACACCCTTAAAAGTCTTCATCTCCATATTAAGTGAATCAGTTTTTCCTCATTTTTCTGAGCAGCCATTAATCTTCCTGTTCCCAACTTTTCCTTCTGTCTTTTCCAGACATACCCTATAAATGTAATCGTACAACCAGTCTCTTTTTTTATTTCACATAATATATTTAAGGTTCATGTTTGATGTAGTGTCAGTAGTTTTTTTAATTGTTGGGAAATATCTTAGTGTAAGAATGCAATAAATTGGGGCTGGGGAGATTGCTCAGTAGCATAAGTGCCTGCCTGGCAATTGCGGGATCCTGAGTTCCATCCCTGGTACTTCCAAAAAGAAGAATAAGAAGAATACAACATATTTACCAATGTCCACACAGACTTCTACACAGTGGTACATAGCAGCATTATTCATCACAGCTTTAAAATGAAGGCACTTTTGAAAAATATTTATTTATTTATTTATTTGTTTATTTGTTTATATATTTATTTATTTGGTACAGTCTCTCACTACACAGCTTGGACTCATACTTATCTTCCTGCCTCAGCCTCCCCAGTGCTGGGATGATGGTGTGCACCACCACACCTGGTTTTGTTGGCTGGCTCTGTGCCCAGGGCCAGCACAACATGTGATACCATGGATTGGGGATTGAACTGGGGTCCTTGTGCTTGCCAGGCAGGTGCTTAGCCTGCTGTTCTACGTGGACATGTGTCAGTTTTTAAAACTCCGCAGGGAATGTTGCAAGACATGATGACCACTGTTCTACAGAGTCCAGTAAGAATTGCTTGTCTCACACTCTAGACTGATATCGCAGTCCCTAGATCAACGCTGGTCCTTTGATCCCATTGCCTTTGAATTGAGTGTGGCCATGGCTGTACAAATGTAAGCCCTACATTAAAGCACTTTATTTGAGCATCAGTGACATATCTCTGCCATCCAGTGAGTCCCAAAGCCTCCCCTACTTTCTCTTTTCATATTTTGAGGTCAATAATCCTCTTATTGCTACTCTTAACAACAAAATCTCTAACAATGGGACCACTTGATCTACTTCCCAAGAGAAGGTCAGGACCTGACTTCCTCTCTAAGGAGTTTCAACTTCAATGGCTCAGAAGCGATTTCCTCCCCCCAGATATACTTTTCCTGTGCTCAGAGCACTCTGTCTCTCCCCATTTTCTGTTTATTGTACATTTTTCTTGCTTAGTAAGACAGAAAAAAAAACCATACTCATTGACTGCTAAGGCACAACATGAAGAGTCGCCCTATCATGTAAGTATATTATTATCCTATTTTCAGACACTGATCCTCAGCTAGGCTAATTGGCCAAGGTCATGCAGTTAATAATTGTATCAAGTATATCAACTCAAGTCTTCTGGACTCCACAGTCTGTGCATGTTCTACTACAATGGGCTTGTTTCTATCCACCTTGCCTCTTTGCAGAGAAAGGATTTCCACTCTCCCTTCAAAGTGCAATTTAATTGTAAATACATTCTTGCAAAGCACATTCTGCCTCCTTCATTTTCTCATCTCCTTCCTCACTCTCCTCAGAGAGAATCGTTAGGAAGGTACATTCTGTTTCCAAGTCTGTTGTGCTTATACAAAAGGTCTCCTCCAAAAGCCTGGAGGAGGTGCCCTGGAGAGCGGCAACCGTGTCCTTATTCTCTCTCCCTGTTGAATCTGTAGAATCCCTCAGCTTTAGCAACCCATTACCCCAATGATCTAAAGTCTTATACCTTGCCTCAGCCAGCTGGCAACCCGTAGACCCTCACCATCAGGGGGAATGTAAATTAAAGGCAAACGGAATTTTTCATCAGGTAAACAGTTGGGTTCTGTTGGAGTCTGGTGAGCAAGGCAGGGCACTGCTCCATTTTTAAGCCCTTATCAGAGCCCAGCAAACACTTTTTCCAATGTGGCTGGTTTTAAATTCCTGTGACAGGTAGAGAGATGATAATGGAGCCAGCCTCCCAGGGTCTCATTCCAATGCCCTTGTACAAAAGCTCACTTTCAGCAAATGTCAGCCTTGTGACAGGAAACTTTCTTAGAGGTCAAGTTTCACCAACTCTGGCAATTGCAGGGGTATGAATTTTGTTCTGGTCCTTGGACCAAGTCCCAAACCCTCTATTTACAATGTACACTGTTTGGGAGGAGTTTTATTATTTATCTGAATCATAAATTACCACCTTTCCCTACCACTGCATTTCCATCATTGTCTCATCCATTCTTTCCTTTTACCATTACCACTTCTAATACATCACTCTGAGACCTTGTATGTGCTGTTTGCTCTGCTTGGAATACTCCCAGACCATCATAGCTGAAAGAAGTTTGCTTTGTCTAACTCCCCCATTTTGTGAAAGTGGAAACTAAAGTACGAAGAGAAGAGGTGACTTTTCCAAGATCAAACAATAAGTCAGCAGCAGAGGACTCTGCTGTTGAAGGAGCAGACAGAGAAGGAAAGGCAGTGGAAGCAGAGACAAGTTCATTTAGAGAAATTCTTCATGCCTGTGACCACCAGGAGTCTGAGCACCCCAGGCCTGAGGTGAAGGATTCATTCCTTGTATACTCTGAGAGGATAAGTACTACCTATCTCACATATTGAAATACAGAAGTGAAATATTGGGAAATGGGGCTCTGAGGGATTGTGAGCATTGTCACTAAATAAAACCAGCAGCTAATTGAGCTTGGATGTAATTGAGGTTTGATTCTGGATTCAAAACCATGTTCTACAGGGTAAAAGGCAGCAGGACTTTGAAAAAGCCCTAAAATGCTGTACTCTCAAGCATCCACAAAAGTATTCCTCTCCCAGAGCTCAGCCCAGAATCACTACCTCCTGCGAGCCTCCATTCACTCCCCTTCTGACCCGCCTCTTCTGTCTTTCTTCCCCCCTCTACCCCCCCGGCACTCTGCTCATACTGCTGTGGAGCTTTCCCAACTCTATCTCACAGCATTACCAACATGGATATTTCCAATACTCAGTAACTGTTTGTTTAGGCCACATAGGAACTCTCTAGCTGCCCTTTCCAGACACATAATAACCACTGTACAATAGGTAATAGGTACAAGGTTATAGCTGGCATTCTATGTCTAGTTGAGCACATAGCAAGTACTCAGCAAATATCTAATGTGTGACAAAATTAGTGGGTAGTTTTCTACAATTTTTTTCTAATTCTGGGAACATAATGATATTTTTAATTAAAGGGTCTCCAAGATAGATATAAAGACATTTTAAGCTCATTAGGAATGAAATATCACAGAAAATTGTGCCTACCACACTAAAACGGAAAATTTGCTGACATTAAAGATAGAAAGAAGACCATTAACACGATGTTGGGAGGCTCCTTTATTTCCTCCTGTATACAGAGAACATTATGCGCTGCTAAGCATCTTGCACAGCATGAGTTTCTCAAAGAGAATTGCTCATTGGAGATAGGCATGGTTTATTCATCTCAGCCTCCCAAGCAGCTCCCTGGCCTTCACTCCCACCACAAGGGGTAGCACACAAACGGTTTTCCAATCTCATTTGAATTGGGAGCGTTTCAGAGAAAGAGCCCACAGGTGGCAAGGTCAGGTACGTGGGGTCCTAGTGGTTCCCTCCTCGAGGGGTTAGTGGAGGAGCTGCATCCTTCAAAGCCCTTTTCTTTACTTTTTTCCTTTCTTTCTTTTTTCTATTCATTTGTTGTTGTTTTGAGACAGTGTCTCATTATGCAGTTCAGGCTGGCTTTGAAATCACTTTGCATCCTGGGCTCCTCTCTAACTCACAAGGATTATCCTGTCTCTGCCTCCTGAGTGCTGAAACTACAGACTCACACCTCCATGCCTGACCCAAGGCCTTTTCTTTCTGCTAACACACTCCTGGTGGAAAATCCTTCAGCTGTAGGAATTCTGTGAGAAACAGGAAACGCCTATCCCAATAGAGCAGTTCCAGGTGCTAAATCAAGAAATTGCAAACAAGAAAAGAACCCCCAGAAGCAATACCAAATACCAAACCAAATTTTCACCACCACACTGCAGAGTCCCATTAATGCAGCTTTACAGAAATGTAAGCAGTATCCCTTGAGCCACAGACAAGATAGAGCAGGGAACTAACCCAGGTTGATCTGACTCACTACTAATGATTATAATAATTTGGCAAATGGATTATATCATCTTCTTAACCATTCCCTTTCTTGTTATGTACTTAGATGGCATTCTCTGTTTCACTACTATAAATAACACTACCAGTTTTCTAATACCAGAAAAGAACTATTTTCTTTTCTACCTTGGAAAAGGCTGCCTTGGAAGTAGAATGGCCAAATTAAGAAGCACCAATATTTTTAAGGTTCTCAAGGTACATTGTCAAATTGTTTTTCCAAAAGGGCTATACAAACTCACACTGCCTCCAGCAATGCAAGAGAACATCCATTTCATAACACCCCTCTAAGTTTGGGGAGTCTCAGTTTTTGTAAATGTTACACATTTGTTGATTGAACAATAGTATCATCATGTTAACTTGCCTCTCTTTGATTACTAGTAAAGTTGAATCTTTTCTTATGTATTTTAAAGCCATTTTGTTTCCTCTTTGCGATTTTTATTTTCTTGTCATTCAGGATTTTAGAGATTTCCACAAAGATTTTATAAGCTCTCTATGTAAAATATATCAAGCTTTGGTTTGCTGTCTTTGCATAGAACATTGTCCCATTTTGTTTTCACATTTTCGAAGCCAAATACTTTTTGAAAATTCTGTTAAAGGCATGTCTTTAATTTGGAGATGCTACCCACCAAAGTGCTCTCTGACTCAGCAATTCGATGAATGGTTTCATTCTGATGTAAGCTGTGGCTTAGTTTTATTAAAAAGTTTCAGCGCTTTTTCTAGAAGACTTTTTTTTTTTTTCCTGTTTGAATCTGATGTGAGGCTCAGCCTGAGTCTTTGGCAAATCACTGCCAACAGCAGTGATACACTATCCCATGCCTTCCACATGACTTGCCTTCATATCTTGAGGGCTTACTCCCAAGAGTGGTTGCTTTTCATCCTTTCCTCAAGCTGAGCAAGGGCTGCTGCAGATATTGTCTATTTTCTTTCTTTGCCAACCACTGCTTCTGTTGACCGCCTCCTTTAGTAGAGTTCCCAGGGCTGTTCTTAAACTTCCAACCAAAGAGATTTCCAACTTGAAATTTTTTTATTTTTATTTATTTATCTTTCATTTTCAATGTCAGGCTGCACTGTGGAAGGCCTGAACCCCCCTGAGCAATTCCAACTGAGAAACAGAACTACAACCAGTACCAGTGAGAAAGGTGTATGTGTATTTGAACTTGCGAACACGGTCCCCATCAAAGCTATCTCTTTCCAAGCCTCATGGTTGGAACAGCCTCAATAGGATTCCAGTGAAATATTTCAGGCTCTCAGAACCACAGAGACCTCATCTTAGTGCAACACTAGAAAAATAATTCATCCTTGTATATGACAACAATGTCCTAATGTTCCCAAAGAAGGAAATCAATAAATAACATCTGCAGAGGAGGAGTCAAAAATAGTAATAAATGTATATTTAGAAATATAGAGTCAAATTTCAGGAAGACAAAAATCATTAAAAGTCCTTGAAGAGGTAGATAAGAAGACACGGGGAACTTCTGCTTTCCTTTACAAAGCTGATGTAAACTTTCAACTATGTACATAATTGCTCTGAGATTACATATACGACCAATCACTGAACACAACAATACAAAAGCAAAACACATAGCTAGTTTTTTAATCTGCTGTCCGGTGAGTAGAATTACATCTTTCTTTCTAGATGGAGCAAAGTTAAAATTTGCAAGGTGGATTTCTCTGTGAATTGGTTACAAAAACACTCCGGATGTTGCCACTTTATTGTTACTACCTTCATTTTGAGCTATCTTTTGACTCTTTCCTTAGAAACAGCAGCATGTCTCTACAGTTTCACTAGTTTCATTTGGTACACAGAATATGGTTTGGCAGGCTATATATTCTTCATGAATATCGTATAAATGAATTAGAGGTTAGGAAAAAGGAAGAGAGAGAATAAGAAATGGGAGGAGAAGCAAGGGGAAAGACGAAGGACAGGAAAAGGTTGGGGAGAAGAGGGGAGGAGAGGGAAAAGGGA